>RJWM01003028.1:20171-118756 GCA_004363535.1 Dasyprocta punctata | reverse complement strand
AATTTTTCCATTTCAAACATAAAAATTTTTCAGTATTTAGCATTCATTTCAAAAAATTTTAAGACAAAAATGAATGTCAAAGAGAAATGCCAGCTTTCAGGGAAGCAGTACAAGTTTTATTTGTCAGTAATTATATCCATCCAATCAATGAGATAACCTACTTGAGACTAGATAACTTTTAAACATGTACTGCAAATACATACAAAAAACAAGGAAGGGGATCGAGAGACAGAAGGGGGAGAAAAGAGTGAGGGAAAGAAAAGGCAATGAAAAAAAGGAATTAAGATAGCATTATGACACGAACCAATTCCCCTCAAGGAATGCAAACATTATGTACTGCACACATGTACTAATTAAAAAATCATAAAAAATAAACCCCTAAGAAAGCACCCCCTCTTAAAAAAAAAGTCTATTTACCTACTTGTTACTTCAATTGACTTACTAGCACTGGCTGAAATACTCCACTGATTTTTAACTGAAATTCTAATACTTACTTGTGGTTAATGTATCTTCAAACAGCTTACTGTATGATCAGCAATGAAACTAGAAGTTAATTTTCTGACATACTCTAGTCACCGTAAACTATATAACAAGCCACTGTACTTAAATTTTTTCTTTGTGCTTTCAATGTACTGTTTTTTAGGCTTTCTATTCAATTATTAAACTAACACTCCATCAATTTTTAAACTAATAGTTCAACATAATAGAATATTGGAAATATAGTTCATCAAGTGGCCAAATACTTATCAAAGGAAGTTATTAATAAAGCAGGAAATGAGACTGTATTATAGAGGATGAAACCACTAACATCTAAAATATTATTAAAACTCACTGTGGAGATTTTAAATTTCAAAGATATCATAAATAGGATAAGAAAATGAAGACAAGGTATTTCTGATACAGTTTACTGGAGAAATAAGTAGATGAAAAGTTACATCATTGGTTGGTCAGGCAGATAAACAACAAGTAGGGTGGATCATATTACTTGGTTCAATTTCTTCCACATTCCTTTACAATACTAACTTGATCCCATGAACAAAGGAAAGAATCAAATCAACTTTACTAAATGCCTTATTACAATGGAAGGGTCTGTGCAAAAGTAGGCACTGTGAGAAGATAGAACAAGAAACCATCAAGATCCCAATTTTCTTTTCTTTTTTTTTTTTAAGACCCCAATTTTCAAGATCCCAGTTTAAATTTAACACAGGTTGCAAAACATGTATGTCACAGGTGAAATATAATGCAAAAGACAATTAATATTAAATGGAAGGTATAAACAAAATCTGATAGGTACACAAAAGGAACAAAAATTATGGAGAAATGGAAAAACATTAGAAAACTTAGAATTTAAGTTAAGAGATTGATGGGTTGAGTGTAGAAGACAGCAGGTGGGAGGAAAATTGAACAAAAATACTGACATGCAGAACACATTAAAGTATGAATGTCGTTCTGAGGAACATAAATTTTATTCCATAGGATGGAAAACCACTGAGTTTCACAAAGGCATAAGACTTTAATCAGAATTGTTCTGTTAAGATTTCTCTGACAGCAACTGTAAGAGAAACTAAGGGAACTAAATGCAAATGTGTATGCTTGTACAGGGTTGGACACTATATAATGTAAATAGTTAGGATGGTAGAATAATCTAGGCACAGTAACTAGAGTCTGAATTATAAGTGTCTAGAAACCAGAAAGGAGATAATGTTTTGTTATAGGTTTAGATAGACAGAGTTTGCCAACTTATCAAAGGTTTTTAGTTATTAAAAAAAATAAAATAAAACTGGTTTTTGCGCTTTAATTAAAATTTAAATATAGTGATACCTCGGTTCACAAATTCAATTCTCTCCATGATTACGGTCATGAAGTGAACTGGATGAGAACCGAATCAAATTTCCCCATAAGGTCAACATTAAATCTAACCCATGAATTTGATTCGGTTCTCATCCGACTGGTTTGCAACCAGAATCACAAAAAGAATCAAGTTGATGAACCATGGTACCAATGTACTACAGAGTGGCATTAAATGAAAACATGTCTGTTTCTCTATTTTTTCTCCTTCAATGTGACTATACTGAATCATTCTTATTTTTATTTCTTCAGCTAGCTACTGTAAAATTTCTAAATAATATACTTGGCTACTAGGTATATACTATAAAAACTATAATCTTGAGCATGTACACAAAGAGATAAGAATGCTCACTATGTATAAATCATAATAGCTAATAATGAAAACAACATAAATGTTCAGCAATAGAAAAGTAACATATAACATAAATATTAGTGAACTAAGGCTACCTGTATTACTATAAACAAGTATAAAAATATTAAATGAACAAGCAAGTTATACAAAGAAGCCGGGCGTGGTGGCGCACGCCTTTAATCCCAGCACTCGGGAGGCTGAGGTAGGCGGAGCGTTGTGAGTTTGAGGCCGGCTTGGGCTACAACGCGAGCGCAAGGCCGGCCTGAGCTACATAGTGCGACCCTGCCTCAAAAAATCCAGGGCCGGGAGTTTGGCTCAGTGCCTTAAGCGCCTGCCCTGGCAGGCGCAAGGTTGTGAGTTCAATCCCCAGTGCCGCCAAAAAAAAAAAAAAAAGTTATACAAAGAAAGTTACATATTTGTATTATAATTAGATGAGAGCAACATATTTTGCAAAAAAGTGCATTTAATGGAAGTATAAACATTCAAGCATACATATCATAAACACTGAATTCAAAAGCGAAGAACAAGAAATACAGCTACTATTTTTTCTCAAAAACTAAAAAGCTCTGAAGCATATGTGGATTTGCCAGATATAGTTCCCTATAGTTTTAATGGGTTTTTCTTTTTTTTTATAAAGGAAAAAAACACAGTAAATACTAACTATACTAAAAGCACTCTTCTATAATCAACTAGGTAGCAACTCTTCTTTAGAAACCATTGAGAAAGAAGGTAATTACTGACACTATCACCCTACTGACCTCTGCTGGTCCAACAGGGGAGAAGATACTGCAGATGTCTTCCTATCTTTCTTGCTAGCTGAAGATTTGGGGCTTGACTTTCGCTTTGGAGATTTGCTAGACTTTCTTAAAGAAGGTGATGGGGACAATTTTGATCTGATCACTTCTGGTGAAACCTTTCAAAAGAATTCAGTAGTCAATTCAGAAACTCATTCATGGTACAACACAGTTTACATCTTAAAATCATGAAAAAAACCCCTCAGATTAAAAATTAAATACTACCATAGTCACCAGCTGTTGACAGCAGTCTAATCCAAGCATCTCAATTTTTTTTTTTTTTTTTTTGGTACTGGCAATCGAACTCAGGACCTCGTGCTTGCCAGGCAGGCGCTTATGCCTGAGCTATATCCCCAGGCCTTAATCCATGCTTCTAACCAGTATGATAATTAACTGCACTAAGATACAACAGTATCAAGAAAGCAAACTAAAATATATGAAATTTCAAAATTTCCAAAAATATTACAAATTATATTCAAATGAATTTTGATCTCTATACCTTAGAAAAGTGAACAAGGTATTCTAATAATAGCATGGATCTGAAACACATATTGATTCAACCACCACAGTAGCTGGTGATACTCCACAATAGGGCATCAGTTTTATTCAATCACAAAAGTATTTCCTATTATCTAACAGATTGATATGAAGCTTAAATGATTAACACATATGCAGTTGCTGATATACAATGAGTTGATCAATGTATCAGTATCCTAGTATAACTTAAGATGCAGCTAGCAATTTAGATGCAGAGATTTCTGTGATCAATTTCTATGTTGGTAGTAATTACTAACATTTATTGCAATAAAATGGATACCTCCTTTTTAATGATAATTTCTTCTCTCTTCTCCATATTTTCTTGTTCCAACTTCATTAATTCTCTCTGTATCTTCTGACGCTTCATTTCCAATGACAATTCATGAACATAATCATAGTTAATATCTCCATTATCAGAATCTTCAAAATAAAAATTGCATTGTCAGAAACTATAATTATCTACACAAAATTAGAGTTTTTCTACTAATTTTACACACAAACTTAAATGACTCTAATTAGAACAACATACTTTTAAAAAATAAAGGAAACACTGCATCTATTAAAAATTCAATCACCATGGTTGGTTTCTTTATGAAAAGTTTTGCATTTTTAAAGATCATGAGTTTTCTGAAAGTGATTCAGAGTTGTCCTAAGGTTGGACTTCTCATCAGAAGTTGAGATTTTAAAGGTTGCACTTAAGACGGGATGTGCTTCAGTGGCAGAGTGCTTGCACCTTCTGATGCATGTGCAAGGTCCTTGGTATGACTCCCAGTACTACAAAGGAAAGAAGGCTGGGCAGGAGGGTTGCAGAAGATGTCATTACTTCCTTGATTTACTTAAAGATTCATCAGCAAAGTGAGGTTAAATGAGATGTGCAATATTACTTCTATGCCATCATGATATAACTCATTTATATCTAAAGCTAAAATTAACTAATTTTAATATTAATGTATACATATACACTAATTTCTCAAGGATTTTTAACATGTTCATTTCAATCAACTTATACTATTTCTTTAAATGAGGCTAGGCACAGTGGCACATGCCAGTAATCTCAGCACAGGCAGGAAGCAGGAGGCAGGAGGATCAGCACAAGTTCAATGCAGACTAAGCTACAGAGTGAGTTCAAGGTCAACCTGAACTATACAGTGAGACCCTGTCTCAAAAAAAAAAAAAAAAAAGAAAAGAAAAGAAAAAAAGAACTACACATCTTAATGGATCTGCTGCCATCTTATCGTGTCCAATCTTCTAGAGAATTGATAAAGAAGAGGAAGAGGCAAAGAGGAGAAAAAAGAGTAGTATGAAGATCTATTTCACTACAACATGTGTAAGTTTTCCATGGCTACTGGCACTCAACCCCTCACCTGTATGTGACATAAGTGCAAGGAGCCTGGAAGAGGAACTGATAGCCATGTCTACTCTAACCAACAACCATGGTGGGCTTGACTGATTACAAACTGAAGTGCCTTGTCAAGCTACACTTTCAGTGCTTTTTAAATCTGAGGTAAAGAAAATGACGAAACAAAAAAATAATAAAAACAAGCAGTCCTATTTAATTGGTTAAAGAGTAAGAACATAGACATCATTGTCAGAAATGCCTCAAATACAGAAGAATGCAACTACTAATTCACACTTTGGGACTGAGAGAGTAGCTATACATTCATTATTTGTGTGATCAAACTTGATAACTCATGCTGGATAGTTTCTCAGTAAATTATAAAAAACACTAAATCATGGTTTTCAATCAGAAAACAATTACTAAATACTAAGGGCATACAGTTTTTATTAAATGATGTAATTAAATAATTAGCTGTTTCTAGTTACTGTGTCATATTCCATTGAGACATTTTACTTCAGTGAATAAAATGACTCAATGACCTGGCTTGATTGTTCTTAAATAAAATTGTATCACCAAATACCTGAATAAAAGAATAATTTTGAAGGTTTCATCAGTAATGTCTTAGCAATTTAAAAACTGCTATCTTGAAATATCATCAATACAGAACACACATAAGAAATGAGAAGATGGTTTTCAGTCTCAATTGCCAACTACCAGGTAAGAGACGCCAGAGCAGATAAAATATATGTCAAAGTCAATGTACTATAGGCAATACATTTTCTTGTGAGGAAAAGCTTCTACACCCTTACTCAGAAAGTACTTATTTTATGTATATCTGTTTTAATCAAAACTCAGATGTTTTCCTACTCTATAAAAGAAAAAATGGCACAATATACACAGGTGGGCATGGTTGCACATGCTTATAATCTGATCACTGAGTAGACTGAGGCGGGAATATCTCAAGTATAGTTCTCACCAGGACAACTTAGTAGACTCTGTCTCAAAATAAAAATAAAATAAAATAAAATAAAATAAAATGGATTGGGGATATATCTCAGTGGAAGAGCAATGTTAAGCCTGAAGTTATTTCTACAATTACCTTATGAATATTAATTCATAAAAATGATTCTACCTCAATGGGAAACCATAAAGCATGATACTAATATACTAATGGGTATATTTAATAAGACAGATTTTAAAAATGTGTAACAGAAAAATATACGCAACATATAAAGAATGGTTGATATATGAATAAAGAATTTTTAGTAACTGAGAGAAGAGTGGGCAAAGAACATGAAAAGCAATCCAAAAGTTACAAAAATATAAATAGTATATCATGTATTATGGAGACTTTTTTTTCTAATTACAGTAGTAATTGTTCACTAAGGTTCACAGAAAGGACATGTTCATTTTTTAGTGGTAGCAAGGTAAACTAGTACCTCTATCCATAAAATCATTTGCTAATATAGGTAAAAGCCTTGGGAACATTCACACACTTTAATAAACTTTACTTCTTAAACAAAAATTTATTATATGAAAAAAGGGAAGATATACGAAATCTTATGTATAGGGATTACAAACTATACATATCTGAATATTCTTTTGCTTTTATTTAAATGCATGTTCACCATTAAAGTCTTAAACAATTCTGACTACAAAGTAAAATATGAAATTCCTTATATTCCTCCAACTGCCATCCTCACTGCAGTGCTAATACTGCTAACAGTACAGTGCTGCATGCATTAAAAATCCTTATAGACGTCTCATTAAAACAAGGAACTGCAAGCCGGGCGTGGTGGCGCATGCTTTTAATCCCAGCACTCGGGAGGCTGAGGTAGGCGGAGCGTTGTGAGTTCGAGGCCGGCCTGAGCTGCATAGTGCGACCCTGCTTCAAAAAACCAGGGCTGGGAGTTTGGCTCAGCAGCTTAAGGGCCTGTCTGGCAGGTGCGAGGCTGTGAGTTCAATCCCCGGTGCCGCAAAAAAAAAAAAACAAAAAAACAAGGAACTGGAACTACAGTGTCCCTATGAACATCTTTCTGTTTCACACAACGAGCTCAATCATTTTCATCTTAACATCTGTAAAGTATTTCATAGTATAAATATACAATTAACTTATTTGAGCAGTTCCTTTGTTTTGATAAGATGCGGTGTTTTCAACACTTTGCTTCTAGAACAAGACTTCAATAAACATTTTGATACCTACCATAGTTTACAAGTACAAGTATTTTTGGCAATCCTCAAAAGCTACATTTGCTGGATCAAAGATAAACATAATTTCTATTTTAACTATGACCAAATTGCACTCCAAAACAACCTTATAACATAAACTTCCACCTGAAAACATGAATATTTTTCATTTCTGCTAAATTGATAAAACACTGGTGAAAAATTCTGTCTTTATTTTTATGGTGCTCTGTTGCAAACCTACAGCTTCATGCATGACAGGATAAGCATTCCATCACTGAGCTGTATTTCCAGTCCTATCTTTATTTCCTGTCAGCCTTTCTATCTTTATTTCCTGTACAGTAAGACTGAGCATTTATTGGTCACTTTTGTTTCACATGCATATGTTTTTAGCCCATTTTCTAACTGGATTGCCTTCTCATGAATTTGAAGGAGGTCAGTATATGCTTCTATATTTTTAAACATTGTGGTTACTAACACTTACATATACAAATACTTTCCTCTAGTCTATTATGTATCTTTAACTTCTACATTCAGTTATCAGAAATTTCTAACTTTTACGCAATCAAATCTTTTGCAGCTTTTGTGTTTCATACTCTCCTGCCTCCAAGATTACCAAAATATTTTCATACATTTTCTCTCATTGAAATGATACTTTTGTTTGTTCCTGAAGGCAATGAAAAATTAGAAAATTATGAATAGAACAAAATGAACTAATTTGTTCTTTTCATATTCTGCAACTCACAGAGTAGGAAAGATACCCTCAATACACATATTTCATAAAAATGAGTACCTAAGATATATACAGAGTTCATATAATCAACAAAAAACTGATAATGTAATAGAAGAACAGGTAAGCGTTTGGAACAGAGTTTTAAAAATGGCTTACACTACCGCCAATAAATTTATGAAACTTTTTGAATTCATTAAAAACTGCAAATTAGGAAGAGACAAGATGGTGGAACAGTAAGCAGCAGAGTAAACAGCCTCCCTGAGAGATACTGTCCAGATGCTGGAATATAGAAACATGGGGAAGACAAGAAGGAAGGAGTGGGTCCTCTGGACCCAGGAAGAATCTAAAGCGAGAACTGAAGCCCACAGAAAGAGTAAAAAAACAAAACAAAACAAAACAAAAAAACTTAAATGAAGAAGGCAGTAGCTGGCAGTACATCTGCCCGTAGCGGGACTCACTGTGTGAGAGGAGCTGCTGGAACCTGGGGACGCATGATCAAGGTGCCGCAGTGGGAGCAGCCACCCTGGAGGCCTCTGCCAAGAGAGACAGCATTGGAGGAGAGTGACAGTGGACAGGGGGAGCAGACCTGGAGGACTGAACTGGCTTACTGTGAGTGCAGGGGACTCCATCCTTCCATGGGAGAAAGCGACTGGCCGGGAGCCATTTTGGAGTCGGGCTGGATGAGCCCAGGGCCGGAGCAGCTCCTGGCTACCTCCAGCAGCTCTGAGTTGGGTGCAGACCCGTGGAAATTGCTCTGACTGAGCCCTGCCCCTGCGCGCATTCTGGGGGCCACCCTGGAGGGTCCCTGCGGGTGACCAGGCCCTGCCCCTGCGTGCACTCTACCAGCCATCGGAGCCAACACAGGTTGGGGAAATGCAGCAGACAGCTCTGTACCAGCGTACCCAATGGCAACCATCAGATATCCATAATCAGCACTGGCTACAAGAACCAAACAGGCTCACTTCAGAGAAATTGCAGCCAGTGTAAGGAGTGCCTGGGTCCCCAGTACCCATTTGTCCAGAAGAACATAGGAATACGTCAAGATGAAGAAGCAAAAGGCAGTCTCTGGCCTCCAATCCAAGCAGAGCAAGTCCAGCAGATGCAAATGCAGAAGAGATCAGGAGTCCCACAGCTGAAGTTTTTGAGGTGATGGCAACTGAAGTAAAGAAACAACTTCATGAGGCTATAAAAGAAATTAGAACAGAAATACTAACTCAACTAAAAGAAGAAATGAAAAACATGATAAAAGAATTGCTAGGCATCCCTAAAGGAGAAATAGATGAAAAAATGGAGCACAGGAAAACAAGGGAAACCATGAATGAACAATACAAAAAAGATTTAGAATACATGAAACAGATTCAAAGAGATAACCAGGAAATCAAAAACTCCAATGAAAGTTGGCAAAACCACTTGAAAGAAACTGAAGATAGACTTTCAAACCTTGAAGACAGGTTTGCAGCTTGTGATTCTGAAAGGAAAGATCTCTTAAAAATAACAAAGAACCTAGAAGTAACAATTCAATGGCTGCAAGACAGCCCAAAGAAACATAACTTAAGAATAAAAGGTGTGAGTGAAAAAGCAGGGGTCAATACAAATCAAATTAAAAGCATATTTACAGAAATAATTTCAGAAAACTTCCCAAGCATGGGAACAGGAAGTGACTTTCAGATAAGTGAAGCATATAGAACTCCAGCTAACCATAACCAAAATAAATCTACACCAAGACATATAATAATCAAGATCCCAGAAATTCAACACAAGAACAGAATATTAAAAGCTGTTAGAGAAAAGAAACAGATCACCTACAAAGGAAAACCCATCTCTCAACACAAACCATCAGGTCAAGAAGAGCTTGGGGTGAAGTATTTCAAGTCCTGAAATAGAACAACTTCCAACCCAGATTGATGCACCCTGCAAAACTATCTTTCAAAATTAATGGAGAAACAAGATACTTCCATGACAAAGAACAACTGAAGGAATTTATGACCACCAAGCCAACCCTACAAAGAATACTAAAGGACATCTTAGAGAGAGATAAAAAAGATCACAGCTCCAGAAACAGTGGCAGAGGGATATTACTGAGTGGGTCAGACAATTAAATAGAGAGGAAAAGTAGGCAGCCAACGGAGGGTAAATAGCATAGCAGAGATGAGACAGTGCATGTTGGCCTTAACCATTAACGTAGATGGCCTTAATTCACCAATAAAAAGAAACACAGGCAGAGTGGATCAGTGGATCAGGAGACAGGATCCATCATATGCCTTATACAAGAAACACATTAAACTCAAAAGGGGGTTCATAGACTGAAAGTCAAAGGAGAGAGAACAATGTTATATGTGACAGGGAACCAGAAAGAAGTGGGGGTAGCTTGCCCATTAGCTACATAGTGGACAAGAGATATGGTATTTTTATCCAATAGAAAGCTACTCAGCAATAAAGAAAAATAACCTCAAGCCTCTTACAGGTGAAGGATACAACTTAAGATCATGTTCATGGATGAAATGATCCAGAGTCACATGGGTGAACATCATGTTATCTCCCTAGCACAAAAAAACTAAAGGAGTTAGCATAATTCAAAATACACAATACATATTGTAAAAATGAAAGGGGAGGAAGTGTCTAAAAAGGACAGGCAGTGGCCACTGTTAGTCTATCATTGGGATTTGAGTCCTGTACTGTTTTCATTGAACTGTTTAGTTTGGTCTTATTCTATTTCAGTTTGCCTAATTTTATTATATTTGATCGCATAGACTGCTATTTCAAAGATAACAAAATACATTATGATAGCCATTATTGATAGCTGATCATCTTGTTTTGAAACCCTGTATTGCTTTCATTGTTTTTTTTGAGTGATTTTATCCTATTTTGGTTTGTTTGATTGTATTATGACTGATGATATAGGCAACTGCTTAGAAGATAGTATGAGGCATTATAATAATCAGTGCTGTTTTACTATGTATTGTTTCCATTGTTTTGTTTTTTATTGGTTTTATTTTGTACTATTTTGTTTGATTATATTTTGCCTGATGATATGGGCAGTTATTCTGAAGATAACAAGAGGTATTGTAAGGGGAAAGGAGGAAAGAAGGAAGGGAAAAGGAAAAAGACATAAATTTGCATATAGGTATATATAAGATAGTTAAAATGACTATACTACTAAATGCATTAGTTATTGAAAAAGAACAGTTAATACTCATATGATTAGATCCATTTTACATGTCTATATCTGTTAATCTAAACAACCCTTTTGAAGGTAACGATATGCAATATTACAACCACTGTTCCAATCATCTCATTTTGTAAACCTATAATGTTATTGTATTGGATTTGTTGTTGTTGTTTGCCTCTTCTGCTTTTTGTTTTTCTTTTCTCTCTTTTTCTCTTAAATACAAAAAATACAAAAAAATAAAATAAAATAAAAACTGCAAACTAAAACCACAATAAGATACCACTATACATCTGTCAGAGGCTAAAATTAAAGGGAGGGGGGGAACCCACCATATGGTTAATTGACACACTGTTTTTGATATGCCATTATCTACTATAGGTGGACATACACATATTTCAAAGCTCAGCAATTAAGTTTGAAGCATAAATTCAAGAAAAAATGGGTATTTTTCATTAAAAAATATTAAAGAATGGTAATAGCACCTTATTAATAATAGACTCAAGTTGAAAATTACATGTTCCTCAACAACAGAATGGATAAATTATGGTACATTCATAAAATGAAATACTATTCTGATATAGCCATAATAATTAATGAACTCTGTATTTATATATGACTGAACCTCCTATGGCTAGTGAAAGAAGATAGGCACAAAAAGGGAACATTGCTGTAGATTTATTTATATGTACCGCATATACTTTAGTTAAAAAAAAACTTTAAAAAAAGTTCATTCTAGCTTTAGAGAATGAATTAAAGGACAACATTAAGCAACAGATGGAATTAGGAAGTTATTCTCGTAAAATAATGCAAAGGTAATAAACATGTATTTTAAAAACTAGAGTATTAGTAGTAAACTAAAAGAAATAAATGGTTTTCAAAGGCATTTTCTAGGCAGAAACATCATAACTCTGAAAATACATAGGTAGAAGGGAAGGAGTGTCAATGATGACACTTAGTCTTAGGGACCAGGTAAGAAAGTAGTACTCGTAAATATGAAATTTAGATGGAGATGTCCAGTTGATGAATGCTAACTCTTTCAATCTGGAGTTCAAGTGAAAGTTCCAGATTTTAGAGTAATTAACATAGAAGTGAATGCGGCATTGAGATCATCTAGAGCAAAAAATACAGAGCAAAAAAAAGGTGGTAGGCAAAAGGTAAACAACCCAAGTCTTAGCAGCTATTCCATATACACGTAGTTCTCAAAGAGTGGTGTAAGGATTCCTAGGGGCTCTGTTAGACAACTCTGGGAGTTCTCAAAGTTTGTAACTATTTTTATAGTAGTATTACATTATTTGTGTGGTTTGCTAATTTTCTGCTGAATATATGGCTAAGTTTTCCAAAAGATATGGTATCTTTATGAGACTGAATCAGAAGCAGATATGAAAATCTAGCTGTTTTTATTAAGTCACATTAAAATGACTTGCAAAGACATTTAAAGCATTAGCACTTCTAAAATTTTCTTTTGCCATATAAAGCAGTTTCTTTTCATAAAAATATACATTGTGTTTATTATTGTCACTGTCAGATGAGTTAATAATAAATAGCTTTAAGATTTCTGAGATTCAATTTCTAACCTGATAATTACTGAAAAACATAATCCATAAAGAGAAAATCCCTTGGCTAGGGATAATGATATATGCTTATAATCCTAGTAGTCTGGCAGGCTAAGGCAAGAAGATACCAAGTTAGAACCTAGCCTGGGCAACTTAACTTAAAGGGCTGAGGATATATCTCTGTACAAAGGCCCTAGCTAGGTTTAGTCTTCATTACTGAAAAAAGAATAAAGAAAAAAAAAATTTAAGAGTAGTAGGAGGAGGTGGAAGAAGAGAGCTCTTTGGGGTTTTTATAGAATACAAATATATCCTAGAACTAAAAAGCTGAAGAAATATTACTATATACTAATTCTTCCTGAGTTCAGCTAAAATGGCTACTCACTTTATATTGACAAAGTATAAGGTAAGTTTATCAACCAGTTTGTCTTACTATTCATGCACTGAGATAATTAATATGCTTCAATATTCCTTCAGTAGATAACCTTTAAATTATAGAGACACACAAAATTAAAACCCATGAGTTTTAATCGAAAGAAAACAAGAAATCACATGATATCTTAATACGTAAAACTATTAAAGATATTTACATTCACATTTAAGAAAATTTTATTTATAAAAAGAGTCCTATAATAGAATCACTTTAGATTCTTCTGAAAAGATGTTCAAGTGTAAAGTCTTAGAGATCACCCAGGATACAAGCAGTCTCTATGTAAGACAGAAGGGCTTGAACAGGAGATCAGAAAAGTAGAATGTCAAGTATGGAAACCAAAAGAAAGAATGTTTTCTAAGGCAGGAGTTCTGAGCTGTGTCAAATGCTGCAGAAAGGTCACATATGATAAAAACAAATACATCTGCATTTATTCAGTGAAGAGGAGTAAAGTTGTGACAGCAATTGCAGAGGAGGTTTTGTGGAGAGGTGGATTAGAAGACTCAGTAAATACCAGGAAAAAGAGAAGAGACAGTAACATACAACTCAGAAGAATTTAGCTTGTAAGTGGCGATAAAGAGGGTGGTAGCCAAAATCAATATGGGAAGAAGAAAAAATGGACATAAACGATAGGGAACAGAATATATAATAAACAAACAAATTGCTGAGGTAGAGGAAATCATATTTAGAATACAGTACAAGGGAATGTACTGACTTTAAAAAGCAGGAGGAAGGCCTCTTGGACAAATAATGAGGAAAATAAATACTATGATATATTAATTAATGATTCAACTAATTATCAAAGGAACAACACAGCTGCCTCTACTGTAATTGTGTAAATGAGATATTGGATTGGATTACAATATACCAATTAACTAATCATAAGGAAGTTTTCTATTTGTTTTTAGAAACAACTTTTAACATAACACTATCTAAAAGACAGAACAGATTTGCTTAATAGTACTGATGCTTTAATTAGTAGAGATGATTAGCATACTTTTCAAATCCTGGTCTATACACATCTTCAGAGATTACTCTGAAATACAGCAATAAATATTTCAGGCACATAAATTCTTGGTTCTCTGTCACAAAGTCTCAATTTGGCCATTAGCTCAATAACGCGTCACTAAATGGGCATTGTTATGTTCCAAGTTAAGTTGATTTGCAAAAAACAGGTAATAATCCAAATTCTGCAGGTTTCTAATCTCTGGTTTAAATTCTCAGTTTATCACTGAAAATCTGCTGACTTTCTAAAACTCTTCTACCTTTGTTATCAGTAGGCAGAATAATAAAGGTATAAGTTGCATATTTAATGCATTCAATGTATGTTGAATTTCCTGTCTTAGTATATGGTGGTAAAAGGTTAGACTGCACCTTCCAAAACATCAAAGAAGTGGAGAAGACAGAACATTCATGATGTAGAAAACAAATGGTTACTTTTTAAGACAATGACTCAAAAATGATTTTGTTAACTTTCATGAATACATACCAGGACTCAATTATCACCTGACTGGTTTTTCCTGAAAAATGAAAGTCAATGATTTCTTGGAAATAATTTTCTCAGGCACTTTAATTTGAAAAATTTCATTTTAAATATTTTGTGTAAAATAACACACATTTAGATTTGATTTTTTAACTTCAGTATTGAAGAATTTAAAATTTCACAAATGTAAGTGCGACCCTGCCTCAAAAAACTAGGGCTGGGAGTTTGGCTCAGTGGCTTAAGTGCCTGCCTGGCAGGCGCAAAGTTGAGAGTTCGATCCCCGGCACCGGAAAAAAAAAAAAAATTTTAAATGTAATAAATTCCCAAAGAAATATCATACAGCAAAGTTCTAGAGAAAACACAGGATGGAGAAGTTGAAATATGCAGCACAAACCTCTTTTTCTGCCTTTGTACTGCTATTTTATGCCAGCTTCTGTGTTACAACACAGAAGTAGAAAAATAGTTCTGAAACAATAGAAAGATCACAGTTTTAAAGTCTACAGAGTGAATCATCAAGAACTGATCAGATAAGCAAAGATCTTGAAACTCACCATCTCTGTTCGTTTCCCATTCTACATTTTCTTCTTCACTTTCTGGAGTTCTCTCCTTGGTGATTTTTATATCTTCCTTTTCCCTGTGTCTCCCCCTTGAAGATTCTTTCTAAGAAGTATATATATATATATACACATGGATGAGTGTATTTTTAAAAATTCTGTAAGGTGGCAGGTTATTATAATACAAAACATTTTAATTTCACTCATCTTTGTTTCAAAGAATGAATTTTGTACATAGTCATTTATCTATAAGCAGCAGAAATGACAAATTCTAGTGCAGCACCACAATGGAAAATTATAGTATGTTTACTTCACTAAGAAACAGCAATATGGTAAATGGCAGACATGGCTAAGACTTAAAAAACAGATTGCAAATCTAATACCTTAACAGGTATTTAATATTATTCAA
This sequence comes from Dasyprocta punctata, assembly GCA_004363535.1. Lineage (NCBI taxonomy): Eukaryota > Metazoa > Chordata > Mammalia > Rodentia > Dasyproctidae > Dasyprocta > Dasyprocta punctata. The sequence goes on along the minus strand of RJWM01003028.1, from coordinate 103,374 downwards.
CATAATCAGTTTCTATGTAAAAAACCCTGGGGAAAAAGCAGTTTAAAATGATTAAAATATGCTGGGCATGGTGATGTATGCCTGTAATCCCTGCACTCATGAGGCTGAGGCAAGAGAATCCTCATGAGTTCAAAGTCTGTCTGAACTACATAGCAAGACCCTTTCAAGAAAACAAAACAAACAAACAAACACAGAAAAAATGACAATGGAAAGATTTGTAAGTGACCATATTTAAAAACAAGAGTTCTAAACCATTCATAGAAAAACTCAAAAATAAGTGATCTAAGGAATTTCCTACATGCTTAAGGATAAATTTAACTTCACTTAATAATTTTACAGCCTTTTAAAAAGACACTTTACCAATTAATCCTAAATAATGTAGTTAAAAAAACAAGATTTGCATATTGTTCAAAGGTAAGCCATAGTCTATATATAAAATAGGACAACAATAATTCAACTTATAAAATTCATTTGAACACCCTGTTACATATGATTTGAAACCACATTTATTAGGTGGCAAAAAAATAAAGTAACCAGTGTCATATAACTGTTATCTTTCCATCACAGTGAAATTCTCAATTTTTATTCACAATTTATTTTTATTTTTAATTAATTAATTAATTGTTTTGGTACTGGAAATTGAACTCAGGACCTTGTGCTTGCCAGGGAGGCACTGTGCCACTGAGCTATATCCCCGGCCCTCATTCACAATTCAAATACTATGAAAGAAAATGAAAAATGATACTAAGTACTCAAACTTCCTTCTGAGCATTGCCAGTCAGATAATCTATACAAACTGACTTCTCTAAATTTTCTTTTTGAAGAGTTCTGATATACAGCTGCTTCTAAATTTTCCATATTTAGGTGAGAAATTGTAGCAAATAATAATTGCAAAATGACATATATGGTTGCTGGTAAGACAACAAATGGTAACAAAAATCATTAAAAGACTTCATGAGAATAATACTTGCAGCCGGGCGTGGTGGCGCACGCCTTTAATCCCAGCACTCGGGAGGCTGAGGTAGGATGAGCATTGTGAGTGCCAGGCCAGCTTGGGCTACAACGCAAGCACAAGACCGGCCTGAGCTACATAGTGCAACCCTACCTCAAAAAACTAGGGCCGGGAGTTTGGCTCAGTGGCTTAAGCGCCTGTGTGGCAGGCATGAAGTTGTGAGTTTGATCCCTGATGCTGCAAAAAAAAAAAAAAAAAAAAAAAAAGAATAATACTTCCTATGGAAAAACTGAAAAAGGTCAAGAAAAACAAGTGCGTGTTTATACAGAAGACAAAAGGAAAAAAAGGAACACAATCTATTTTTAATCACAAAATATGGTCTGTGATACATCAATGAAGAGCTATCGTATATCTCATAACACTTTTGAATATATATTAGTATATACATTAGTATATGCCCATACCACAAATATTTTATAGGAAGTTATCTCCAAATATTTGAATAAAATATTGTTTTCTGTCTAAAATATCATATAATACCCACCTACAAGTTTAACTGAAAAGGATTTCAGAACAGTAGTGCTACTGCTACAAAGAGACAAAATAATCTGCAATACCAAACACAGATTAATTTTTTTAATACTTTGTCATTATCTCACTTCAAATCATAATATAGAAAATTATTTTGACAACATATTAGGAAAGTCTAGCTTTTTTAAAAGACTGTATTTCCTCATTTTTTCTACTTCAACAATCTGTTACTTGTTTAGGCACGTTATTCATTTATCAAATACAATTATTTCCCTTTTCTCTATATTCAAATAATAGGGTCTGATATTTCTTGTCACATATGGTATACCACAGTCCTATACTTCTTGAATAAAATGGTTTTTCATCTTATTTCTCTTAAATCTAAACATATTAATTAGAAATATAACCTTCTGACTATTTCATTATGTATTCTTATCTTAGTCACTTTACTCATCACTGGGACAAAATAATGAAAACCACAACTTTAAGGAGAGGTTTATTTTGGCCCATAATTTTAGTGTACAGTAGGCTGGTTCCAAGGCAAGAAGAAATGGTGGAAGGGTCTGGATTGAGGAAAGCTGCTGACATCATGGTTGGCAGGAAGCAGAGAGCCAAGGGAGGAACCAAGATGGGAGACATTCACTTCCAGGTGATGCCCCAGTGACCCACACTTCTTCCTACAGACCCCACCTCCTAACAGCCAAGTTAGCTATAGTACTCCCATAACCCAATCTTCTTTCCGAAACCCCACCATGAAGTTTTTGGGGGACAATTAGATATAAACCATAACAATTCTAAAATTAGTCATCTTGGAACATATAAAGGCTGATCAAAACATACGGAGTGCGCTTAACTAAAAAATTACTGTAAATGACAGATTCTCATTAATCCTCCTGAAAGCAATCCCCACACTTTGAACATACTTATCACTTTCTGAAGGAGTTGCATAAGTCCTTTTTCAGGAGTGTCTTTTTAGTGTGCTCAAAAATACAACAAATGTTGCTGCTGAGTGCCATCCAATTAAAAGGCAAACTTGTAAAAACGTTACAGGGCATCTTCATCCATCTTATTCATTAGATGTGGCATCATGTAACTTCTGGCTGCTTTCCAAAATCAAAATGATCACGGAAAGTAAACATTTTGAATAAATCCAGCCACAACAGTGCAATTAAAAGTTCTAGAAGTGCTATAAAAACTGGCAAGAATGATGGTGTACATGTGATGAAGGGGCAGGGGATTCAAAGGAGGATTAATGGCAATGTGTCTTTTACTGTAATGAATTTTTAAAATTTAAACATTCATCTTATTTTTCTATTATACTGTGTATGCACATTAAAGTATGTGTTAAAGAACCACAACATTTTAGCCATAACCCATGGGATCGGATATTTCAGAATTTTTTTTAATTTCAAAGTTCAGTAAGTACCCCGGACAGTAGGGTCTACATCAGCAGTCACCTGCAATCAAACATCTAACTTTTTTGTAGCAATACAGGAATTTACCAATTTGGTAAAGACTATAATCAGATCATTTCCAGATCAAGATTTGCTGCCAAATAAGTCTACGCTTAAAGATAATGTTTGGTCTTAGGTTTCTTGGATTTCAGAAATATAATAAGTAATTGTGAACTTCTATTTTTTTTGTGTTATTGGTGATTGAACTCAGTGCCTTTATCAGAGCTACATCCTCAGCCTCACCCCCTTTTATTATTACTTTTATTTCAAGAGAGTGTCTCACCAAGTCTCCATGTTGCCCAGGTTGGGCTGGAACTTGTAATCCTCCTGCCTCAGCCTCTCAGAGTGCTAGGATTATAGGCATACAACATCATGCTCAACTGATTATGGACTTATAACTTATTTTTGTTTTTACTTTATTTTACGTTCGTATATCATGAACATTATATGTGTCTGCAGATTATGTTCAGTATGAATTTTAAATAGTAAGGAGGTATTCAAAAGAATCTGATGTAAAAAGGAAATATAGAAGATAACACGAGTTGAGAATCAGTACTGAAATATAACCTCCTACCTTATGCAGAAAATTTTTCTTCCATATTTATATAGGTATGGAAGCCCTCCACTAGAAGAAATCTGGCGGGATAAATTTAGCTCCCAAGGTCTCTGCTGACAGGTCTCTACTATCAAACCCTTTACTCCCATTTCTTGAGTTTTAATTATTAAACAATTTTTGCTTATTACCACTCCAGAATTTCTACTACTTTCTGGACTTGTGGGAAAAAAAAAAAAAACCCGTAACAAAAGCCAATGGTACCCAATATGTTTATCATACAATGCTTAACATGCATTCATATTTCAAGATTTTCACGCACTTCAATTATTTACCCATCTTGTATGCACTAATTTACCAATATGCTTCAATACCTGATATCCAAAATTAATCTGATCCCACCAGGGACAGAAAGACTCTAAAATGTAAGTTCTTCCCAAATTGTTTTACAGATTAAGTGCTATCTTCACTTTAATCCCAGCAAGCTATTCAGCAGATACTGACAAACTAATTTTAAAGTTTGTAAGGAGACCGAGAATAGAGAATGAAATACTAAAGAAGATTCAAGTCAGAAAACTGACACTATTTCACGACTTCCTATAAAGCTAGAATAATTAAGACAACCTATTAGCAGTGGAAATAATGACAAATACATCAGAGAAACAGCATAGAGAGCTGAAACAGACTCACATGGACATAGTCAACTGATCTTTGACATACGAACAAAGACAAATCAAATGGACAAAGAACAGTCTTTCTACAAGTGGTGCTAGAACACTGGACATCTAAACATTAAAAAAAAAAAAGAATCTAGGCACAGACCTTACATCCTTAACAAAAATTAACTCTAAATGGATGGTGTGTCAAAGACCTAAATACATACCTTGCCAAAAAGGATGTACAGATGATACACACATGAAAAGATGTTCATCATCATGTTATTAAGGAAATATACAAAATAACAAGAGATACCACTACACACCTATCTGAATAACCTAAACTCAACACACTCACAACACCAAATCAGGTTAGTTGTGAAGTAACAAGAACACATTCACTGATGGAAGGGATGCAAAATAACAGTCAATTTGGAAAAGCTTGACAGATTTTTACAAAACTAAAAATAACTCTTCTCATGCAACCCAGGAACAATACTTCTTGGTATTTACCTAAGAGTTGAAAATTACGTCCACAAAGAAACCCTAGCCATAAAATGTCTACAGCAGTCTTGTTCAGGCTGGGTAACAAAACAAAGCCTCTTCTTGGAAAGGAAAGGACAGGAAAGGTCAGGACAGTGGAGGTGAGAGGAGGGGAGAAACAATTCGAAAGTACTGAATGACAGAAAATGCATATATGCAAGTCATATAAATAGTGAAAGACATGCACCTAAAATTTAAAGAACTCTTAAAACTCAGTAATAAAGACAACTCGATACAGTATTTAAAATTGGCAAATGATCCCCAAAGATGTTCATGTTCAAATAGTCATTAGCATATGAATAGTCATTAGCTATCTGGGAAATGTGAATCAAAACTACAATTACTTCATGCTCGTAAGGATGGCTAAAATCAAAAAGTTAACAGTAAATGTAAGGATGTGGAGAAACTGCAAGTCTTACACTCTGCCATCAAGAAAATAAAATGGTATAGCTCCTTAAAAAATGAGTCTAGTGGGTCCTCAAAAGGTTAAACATATAGTTATACAGTTACCACATGATTCAGCAATTCCACTCAATATAAACCCAAGAGAAATGACAGTGTATGTCCACAAAAACACTTATACATAAATGTTTGAGACAAAAAGTGGAAACAGTTCAAATATTCATCAATTAAAAGAATAAAGTAACAAAATATGGTCTATCCATACAATGTAACATTATTTAGCAAAAACAAAGAATGAAATAGTGACTCATTTTATGATTTTTCATGAACCTTGAAAATATGCTGAATAAAGGAAGCTCATCACAAAAGATCACATATTATTCCATTTATGTGAAATGTCTAAAATAGGCAAACCTAACACAGAGAAAGGGGATTTAGTAGTTGCCTAGGTTTGGTGGTCAGTGGGAAAACAGGATGGTGACTACCCAAAAGGATGGCATTTCTTTATGAAGTAACAAAAAGTGATTGTGTTGACAGCTGTGTTACTGCCAATATCTTAAAGAGAACAGTGTGCACAATCTAAATGAATAAACTGTATGGTATGTGAACTAGCTCAATAAATCTCAAACACAGCACCTAAATATGATAAATTCCTTGACACAAAAAAAAAGGTTTAGGAATGATTCTCATTCCTAACAAACATTTATCTTTTTTTCATTCAATGCACTACATCATAAATTATGTATCTCTTTTTGTTTTGTTGTCAACAAATTCATAGTAAATTTTGTGCTTTTATGTCTATTTCCTAAGTTTTCTAATTCAGTTATTGTTTCCCATGCTTTGCTTTCACTGTTTTAGTGCCTAAGTGTTCCACTGCAAGTCACTTCAATCTTTCCTGGAAGTAAACTATGATGGACGGCTGAATTCTGAAAACTTAAGAATATATTCAGATATTCATGATCCCTACTATAGCATAGAAACTCTATAATATTCAGCTTAGCACTGCCTATCAGTCCCTTTCATCATAGGATACTATAGCACCTCAGTGTGCACTTACCACACACTCAGCATATAACATTTAAAATTCAACTTAAGAATAAATCACTACTGAAATTTAATTGAGCTTTAGGAAATTCATTCCTTACCCTAACGGGTGAAGATGATTCCTCTGTATTTCGTTTTTGGGGCTCACCATCCACATCCTGGCGCTTGTTCTTCATCCTTTCTCTGAGATCCCCTGTAGGTCTTTCTGGTGACCTTTGAATCAAAATACAACATAAATTAAAAAACAAAACAAAACAAAAATCTTCATTTATATAACATCTTACAAGATATATTTATAAAAAAACCTCATAAATTTCAACTCTTCTAACTGTACTTTTGCTCCTAAATTTCTCAAAACTCATTTTAGCTTCAATATAATATGCAAAAATATGAGTAATACTTACAGGTTTTCTCTCTATACCAAAGAATTTATCAAATGGAAATACACACACAAAACAGCAAAATTGTAACAGCAAACCCTTTATACTAAGTATAGCAATAACATTACTTTTATCCATTTAAGACAAAGTTCTCTGTCCATTTTCCTCAAAACTATCTCTTATATAAAAATTTTGAGTAAATAAAAATTTTCAGATGAATTAAAGTATATATTAAAAATGTAGCATTCATATAAACAAAAACTGAAATTATTCAAATAGTTTCTCCAAATGTGTCTATGCATGTACTTACAGGTAATTAAACATATATAATAAGATGACAGCTACCTTAAATACAAGTAAGAGTATTTGGCATCACAAAATTAAAATGTGTATTCTTTAAGGAACAAGAAGTTAGCTAATATTAAAGATCTACATTTTAAATTCTAATAAACTTTGTGATCTACATACAAATTCACTCAAAGAAAAATTTCCATTTGTTAATGTTCAGTTCTTATATTGCTGCTGTAGGCTAAGCAGTCAGCACAACCACCTTTAGAACCAGGGAAATTATGTGTTTACTAGTAAATATAAATTGCTTTTGTGACACGCTTCAAAGACCATTACAAAATCATCATGAGGAAATCAAAAGAAAAATTAAAAGGTCACCATTAAGCAAGTTCAAATCAGCTGACCAAAATCACGTCCTAAATAGGAAGTATATCTATCCACACGTAATATATTTTATTTACAATACCACAGAGTGCTAAGGAATTTGGCAAATGCATTTTAACCAACCAGGTTTGTATAAAATTTGAATTTACAACATGTTAAAAACATTAAATGATACCCTATTTAAATTTTAATATTTTAAGAGTTACCAACAGTCAAACCTCACTAAATTCTAGGATCATGGAATTGTTTTAATATGCAATTATAGGGAAAAGTAAGCCATTCACATATTACAAAAAGATCCATTGTCAAAACACATCAAACAAATACATTAATTTTAAAGCTAACATTTTAGTAAACTTGAAAATAACAACCTGAGGGTCTTGTGGATCTTTGACTATAGTAAGACTGCTACCAAAAGAAAAATCTAGTTGTATTCAGATATTCATACTATATAAACTGAAAAGTCATCTTCTAATAGCATGTGAGCAGTTCAAAGTTCTCAGTTTACCTTCTATAATTGCTGCTGTAACCTTTTCCACGAGGTGAAGGGCCATGTACAAATCTGCATGTGTTTCCATAGAGGCAGTTGCCAGTCTTCAACCAGTTACGGCACTGTGTCTAAGAGGCAGACATTATTGTGTAAATTTGATTTTGTTTCTGAGAAAAGACATGCTAATGGAACAAAATTAAGAAAAATGTAGCCGGACGTGGTGGCGCACACCTTTAATTCCAGTACTCGGGAGGCTGAGGCAGGAGGATCGTTGTAAGTTCGAGACCAGCCTGGGCTACAAAGTGAGTTCAACGCCAGCTTGAATTGCATAGTGAGACCCTATCTCAAAAAATAGGACTGGGGATTTAGCTCAGTGGGGTAAGTACTTGCCTGGCAACAGCAAGGTTGTGAGTTTGATGCCCGGTGCAAAAAAAAAAAAAAAAAAAAAAAAAACAAAACGCTAGCAAAACTGCAGCTAACCTGTGATATATTATTTCCCCAATAATAAAAACATCAAAAAAAAAAACAAACCTATAAACCCTACCACCTTTTTTACTCTTTCATAAAACACACTTAATGAAACTTACTAAACCAACATTCTCAAATAAAACAACTTGTTTGTCTTTATTATGCAGATTGCTGCTTTCAGTAACAGGATTTTAAAAGAAATATGTGACCCATGAGTGACAACTCACCTCTGTCGTACTGCCAGTGCTAGGTCCAAGCCTCTCAAATACACTGGGTCTTCGAGATGTGCTATCAGATATGGTCTTGGTATTTTCCACTGTGACTTTTCTCCTAATTTTTGACATTTTGTACTACTTTAACAAAAAAAAGAAAGAAGCAAAACTGTAAAATTCTTTAGTTTAAATAACTCAGCCCATAACTTACAAACAGATAAAGCTGCAGGTAAGACTGTTCTTCCCAAGGAACAGGAGACAGGAAAAAAGACACGTAAACAAAAATAAAGCATCTCATACAACATGCCTTATTAGTAAATTTATAACAGTTTTGAACTCTACCCCTTCTGCAGAGTGTACAAATACAACTCTACTCAACAGCATCACTTTTTACAGTACAATCAATCTCAGAAAAAGACATGCAAAATGTTTAACAACTTACTTACAAAAATTATTTCAAAATTTAGTAACCCCATCCTTTAAGGAAAAATTTTTACCCAACTGGTTAACTCAAAAAGATGTATCAGAGAAAACAGAAAAGTAAAAACCACATGAAATTTTTACTGATAACAGAAACTATGTTTTGTTTTTGTTTGTTGAGACAATGTCATGCAGGCTGGCCTTGAACTCATGGCAATCTTTCTGCCTCAGTCTCTTGAGTGCTGGGATTACAGGCATGCAACACTGTGCTTGGTTAAGCGTACGTCGTATGTTTTATACGGGATAAGTGAGAGCAGACTGGCCTCAAAAATCAGCACAGGAGAAAAATGAGCACTAAATATTTTCTTTCTCTTCAAAAGTCAAAGAAAAAAGCAGCCTGATCAAGGATATTTATTTTGCGGTAAAACAATAAAAAGCCCCTCAAGCTTGATAAGATGACTTTTTTTCCAAAAGAGGACAAGCTGTAGAACTAGAAAAAAAAAAAATCAAGGTGTTTCTATAAGCTATTCTACATTGACATAAAAGTCAAAGGTGTTAGAAGTAATGTGTAGGTTATTTCACCAACAAGAAAAGAAAGACAAATGATAAAAATATTTCTAGCCAAGTGCAGTGGCAAATGCCTATAATCCCAGCACTCAGGAGGCTGAGGCAGGAAGATCACTGCAAGTAAGGCCTCTTTCAAAAGGAAAAAAAAAAAATAAAAGAAAGTGAAAACTAAAACTGTAGCCGGGAGTTTGGCTCAGTAACTTAAGCGCCTGTCTGACAGGCACGAGGTTGTGAGTTCAATCCCTGGTGCCGCGGGGGGGGGGGGGGGGGGGGGACGACAAAAAAACCCCGCTAAAACTGTAATAGGAAGTTAATCTTGGGCTAGGGGTTTAGCTCAGCTGCACAAGTGTCTACCTGGCAAGTGTGAGGTTGTGAGTTCGCTCCCCAGTACCAAAAAAGGAAAAACCAAAGTTAATTTCATTATATAATTGATTTAATTAGAAATTAAAATAACGAATACTGGCTAGTATGATATATGTTGAAAAACTATTAAATTCTAGACCAAGAAATAACTGTGTACTGCTATACAGTGTACACTGCTGTGGAAAGTGGATGGGAACCACTGCTGTAAGAAGTGGGTGAGAACTGCTAAATAAGAACATGCAAAAAAGAACTAAACTATACCACACCTTAAACCTTAATAGTTGTCAGAAGTTACTAGAATGAGGCATGGCAGCTAAAAAGCCCCTCAAAGTTCCATTTGGTAAAGAACCAGTTTTTCTCCTGAGAATTAAACCCAGAGTCTCTTACGTGCCTGGCACTGAGCTACATCCCTAGCTATTTCAGGGTCTCACTAAACTCTGCAAGGTGACCTTGAACTCGATCTATCTGCCTCAGCCTCCCAACTAGCTGGGATTATAGGTCTGTACTATCACACGCTGGCTTGGAAATAATCTTTACAAAGATCACAAATGTTCTTTAAATAAGGTCTCAAAGTAAAGGTATATCACTTGAGAGGACATTAAATTCTGGAAATACTGAATCAAGATAACCAATAATAAAAGTACAAAATAATGTTTGGTTAAATTACATTCTCCTGTGAGCTGGGAATATGGCTCAGTGATAGAGTTGTTGCCTTGCATGCACAAGGATCTGGGTTTGTTCCTCAGCACAAGAAAAGAAAGAAAAGAAAAGAAGAAAAAAAATTACATTCTCCAGGTTGCATTTTGTAAACAAATGAGAACATCTGACAAACATGACAAATCAAGAAGAAAATATGACTGATACAATATGGTAGTGTATAGTCTTTACACTCCTTACTCTTTAACATAAGATGTAACCATTGTTTTAATACAATAGCAACTACTTTTCAGGGATTCAAAACACTTAGAAAATAACATTAATTAGGAATTATAAAAATTAGCCCAGTGTCACATAATTGAATAAGAATTTGCTGAAACATAAAATCACTTATGCATCAACTGTTCTCCAAGTAAAGAACTACAGTCAATTCTACATATTAATGTCAGTCTTATAATCTTTAATTTTTCTTGAACTCATTCTCAGCTTAAATGTGAACAAGTTGAAGAAAATTTGGTATAATATTATATGTTCTTTTTGCCTTACTAAGCACAAAGACTTTTACAGCTTGTGTCTAGATGTCCCCGCAAAGTCTCATGTGGTCACAGGTGGGGTTTTTCAGAGGTGGCTGGATCTAGTGTGTGATGCTGGGATCAGGGTGTGTGATTACTAAATTAGTCTACTAATTGGTTTAGCATAGTTCTGGGTAGGATTAAGGCTGCCCCCCACATCCAAGTGTGAGTGCTACCTGGCCAAAGGCCGGGTAGCCTGGATGGAATATAAGGGACAGAAAGAGAGTTGCTATTTGTTGCTTGCTTGCTTGCTGCTTGCTGCCTTCTGCCTGCTCTGCTTTGCCCCAAACTCATCCTCTGCCATGCCACCCTGCCTTGAAGCCAGATGACAATGGACTGAAACCTGTATGAACTATGAGCCAAATAAATCTTTCCTTTTTGAACTTTGGGTGCTGGGTATTTTGTCTCAGCAATGAAAAAAATAACGAAGAGAAAAGATGGAAGAGATCTAGAAAATTTATAGTTTTGGCTAAGAAAAACATCCAGCAACTTACAATTTATATCTGCATAGGATTCAAGTAAATATATATAAGCTGGCTTGGTGGCACATGCCTGTAACCTCAGCACTCAGGAGTCTGAGGCAAGAGGATCACAGAATTTGATATCACCCTGAGTTACGTAGCAACACCCTGTCTCAAGACACCAAAAAAAAAAAAAAAAAAAAAAAAAGAACATGTAAAGAAAAGTATACAGAAATATATAGAAAAAAACTTTGAAGTTCCGTTATATTCCCTTCCCTCTATCTCTTGGCCTCTCTCCCCTATGATAAAGATCCATCTCCCTATTTCCTATTATCTATCTTTTATTTTAGTATTTATTTATATTTTGTGTTTCTTATAAGAGAAACCACACGATATTTAAGCTTGTGTTCAACCACTCAATTTTCTAAAAATTTCTTAATAAATTTAAAATTGAATGGGTTCAAAATTTCCTTATGAGATATTTATATAGAATTTGAAGGAAATGTTTCTCTTCATAAACAGTCTATCTCATCCTACTACACTGCCTCAAAGTAACTAGCCCTACCCTTACATTTTTTCCTTTCCATTATCAACAGAAATGGGTTAATTCTGTCTCCAACATCCTTACTCTCAATTTACCTTGACTTTCCTAAACATACCTGGTTAGGCTTGACTCAGGTGGGCCATTTCAGCACTCAACCTGGTTTCCAGCAGCCACAATTGTTCTCAGTAAAAACTACAACTCCAGAAAGAGTGCTGCCCTTGACAAACACTTGACAGGATGTCATAAAGAAAAGATAAGACAGAGCATAAAATCTTCCAAGCACCAAGACATCTGAAAACATCCGTACGTTTACACCAGATGCCTCCAAGGACTATGCCCACTGAGGTGCTGGTGATTTAGAGAACTTTTGACCACTGATGTTTACTAAGATCTTCCCACCCAATGTCCCTTGCTTTCTTTTAAGCCCTATAAAAGAAGTCCACGTCTTTTTGTTCCCTACAGATGTTCTTTTTGCCCTCTGTTTGCACCCAGGCACAATAGATTCCATACCACGTTGCCTTTTGACAGCCTGGTATTCTCTGATGATCTCTACCTCGAAATGTTCCTTACAATATCTTCCTCTCAAAAACCAAAACAAACAAACAAAAAATCAATGGTAGCAGATTACATACAGAGTTGGGACAATGGGACAAGCTATTTATGATTATGTCTGAAAGACAGGTCATTTATCATCTTTCCAATTTTTCTGATGGATCTGGGAATTAATTTTCTTGTTTTTTGTTTTTCTGCACTGTCACTTCTGTTTAGATTGGCACTATTCTCTGATCCACTGCTAGAAAGCAGTTTCACAAATTCACTCTAACCCTAGATCTTCACACAAGTTTTGAAGATTCCAAAGAGTTTTCACTACTATGTCAAGGACACTGTAGTGACGACTAATGATCCAGGCTTACAAACCACTCCCACCCTCTTACATTCTTTCCCCTAGACAAGTTGCTTTTTATGTAGACAAACAGCTTTTAGAGGAGACATCAAGAACTACTGAAGACTGACCTACACTGTGATTTTCCCAGGAATTCTATGCCCAGTTACTATTGAGTCATTTAAATGCAACAAAGCCAAGGTGACTCTCCTTTTTCTTTATAATCCAACAATGCCAGATCTTGCCTTACCACATCTTGGTACCAAGTCTAGGTTAAATAGAAGACCTAGAGATCTGCGGCAAAGGTGGTGGCAGGGGATAGGAAATAAAGGTTTCTAACTGGAACGATGTCTGCAAGGTTTGGATCGATTTCCCCCAAAAGGTTCATATGGAAAGGCTTGGTCCCCAGGGTAGCAGCACTGGGAGGTGCTGTGGACCTTTAAGACCTAAGGCCCAGTGGGAGGATCTTAGGTACTTAGGACCTTAGGTCACAAGGGGGACCTTGGGATTCTAGTTTTTCCCCCTCTCTCTGCTTCCTGGTTTGTGATACGAGTAGTTTGCTCCTGCATGTGCTATAGTGTGCTACCCTCGAAAGAAACTCAAAGTGATGGGCCCAATGTTGGATTCCACAACTGTGAGCTAAAATAAATTTTGTTTTCTCCAGGAGCCAATTTCAGATATTTCATTATAGTAACACAAAGCTGAACAATACATATTCATCTGGGAACTTCTATTAGTCAACAATAAAGTTACTCAAATATTAGCACTGAGACATTCGTCAGTTTGTAAATAAAAATGCTACAAGTATGCTTGTACAAAACACAACATATAACTTATTAAATCTCATTTGTCCAAAATATATACATAATCAACAATATGTCAGATAAAGGTTTTCTTTTCATATATTTATTAAAACTAAGTAGCCAACTAATCTGACAACTGGAATTTTTCAATCCTGTTTACAAATCTGGACCCACAAAGAAGATCAATACCACAACAAAATAAAAATGCACATTTCACAGAAGGAGGAAACAAATTTCTCAACTTGCATCAATGGGCTTCAATGAGACCCAAATGCTTCAAAGCATATGAGTTAAAAACAATAAACTAAGATAAAAATGTAAATGCTAAAGGCTTTCTTATCACTGAGGCCATAAATTGAGGTCACAGTAGTAACTTACTAACTTAGTTTACACTTTTTGTAAGGCTTTCTTCCATTTTTTGTTCTGGTATAAGCAGCCATCACACTTTCATCCACATCAACATGACTTTTCCAATCATGGGCATTATCAAAGCCAGGTAACGCTGGTTCAAGTCTTTTCAGTTTTTTTCCTATTTCTTCTCTCAAATGGCACAGTAAATAATTATCTGGAGTTCTTATAATCTTTTTGAATAAAAAAGAAAATGAGAATCTGGGACACTTTGAATCTACTTATTTAGATATAAAAAGAATCTTAAAAATGGGAAATGCTCCCTTGCTCCAGGAAATGTCCAATATCACAATTGTTCAGAGGTTCACACCATAGACATAGCTGAAACACAGAAGAGCCTCTTTCTGAATAAGTAATTACTCCTGACACCTAATTATTAAAATCTTAGCTATAAAATATATGTAGCTTAGAATTTGTTCTCCAAAATGCTTTACACCAGAGTATTTTGGATTTCAGACTTTTCAGATTTTGAAATATTTGAAAAAAATACATATATAGCAAGGTATCTTGGAGATGGGATCTAAGTTTAAATTCAAAATCCATTTATGTTTCATATACACTTTATACACATTGCCTGAAGATATTTTTATACAGTATTTTTAGTGCACCTGCATTTTTAATACAACTCCTCATATGAAGTTAGGCGTAGAATTTTGCATTAGAGATGTCATGTTGGACTTAAAGAGTTTTTATTTTTGAAGCACTTCAGATTTTAGATTTTCAGACTAGGGATGCTCAAACTGTATCACTTTTGATATATTTACTTCAATCTATTACTACATCTTTCCAATATCTCAGCTACCAGCAGCATAAATCATGTTAAGCAGCAACATATTAGGTAATGGTCTAACAAAAAAGCAATTAAAACTATGTAAATATTCCAAGTACAGTAGTAAAACAAATCCCTATATCTTGAACTTCTAAGAGAAAAGAGTTACATTAAAAATAAAAGTCTCTTCACACTTCATATTCTTTTTAAATTTTTTTTTTTAATGTTTGGATGAGACAGGGTCTTGCTATGTAGTTCAGGCTGGCCTTGAACTCACTACCCTCCTGAGTGCTAGCATTACACCTGCCTTACACTTCATATTCTTAAAAGAAAAAAACAGCTAAATTTATTTGATACAGACTTTAAGAGAATTTTTTAAAAAGAACTCTGCAAAACAACTTTATGGATTACTAATTGGTAATTTTTTTTTTTTTTTTTTTTTTTTTTTTGCGGCACCGGGGATTGAACTCACAACCTCGCGCCTGCCAGGGAAGGCGCTTAAGGCACTGAGCCAAACTCCCAGCCCTGGTTTTTTGAGGCAGGGTCGCACTATGTAGCTCAGGCCAGCCTTGCGCTCGCGTTGTAGCCCAAGCCGGCCTCGAACTCACAACGCTCCGCCTACCTCAGCCTCCCGAGTGCTGGGATTAAAGGCGTGCACCACCACGCCCGGCCCCTAAAACAACAATTCTAAACTGAATTCCAAATAGAACTGACAGAACTAAGCTGACATCCCATGTTGGCAGCTATTATGAAAAGAATACAGCTGCAACACATAAAGCTATCCAAAGATTAAAAAGAGCCTGAAACACACCCCTGTATTATATATCTCCACACCAGTTAATGCTTCAACTGCTTATAAATATGTGGTAAAATAGCTCCATCTTTGTATAACACTGAAGGGGATGCAAAGGTGGGGAAAATTAACATCTACAGAAAATCAATATTCCAAATAAATATAAATCAAACAATTTTGCTTTTTATACATAAATGCGAAAGCTTTTTGTAATTTAAATCAACAATGGTGACTCACTGAAATTTTAATGACATATATAAGTCAAAATTACATCCACTTACTAGATTTCAATATTTTAAATTTATATTACATATAGGAAAATGAGAAAAGTTTGTATATCTCAAAAGATAAAATCAGTGTTCATTTTAAATCACCAATAATCAAGAATTCCTGTAAGAGGCATACATGTGGCCCTCCATATGTATGGGTTCTGCATCCATGGATTCCACAAACCTCAGATAAAATGCATTCTTAAAAAAGTCTATAATGAATACGTAAAAATTTTTCTCTCATTATTCCACAAATAATACAGCATTAACTACTATATAGATAGCATTTATACTGCATTATTATGAGGTAGACCATATATTGATGAAAGTGGATCCATACCAGATGCACAGTGAAAGTCTTAAGTTTCAGAGTACTATTTTTAGACACAAACTGCTATATGCCCGCATCGATTTTCTTAGTTTCTTGTTGAAACTGTCTTGTTACAATCTAAATATTTAAGAAACTGGAAGTTACTTCAAAATGTATATATCGTGTCCACAAAACTCTCCAAACTACTGTTGTTGAGGTACTAAAGCCAATAATATCAAATATTTTTATTAGTAAATATTTGCAGTAGACAACGGTTACAGCTTTTGTGTGGAATCAGTACATTTACATAAAACATCCCAATTCCTTTGTTTAATTACCTTTTCCTGTCCTCCTCCTCGCCATCTCTTGTTATCTATTTTTCATTTTATTATACTTAGTAATGTCAAATATTACAGAACCAGACTCGGTTAACTACTCTCATGTACATGGAATGTACCGCCTAATCATTTGGATTTATTGCAACAGTACCTCAAACTTGGAAAGTTTGTGGTGTAAAGATCTTTTCTAAACTTTTTAAATGACTTTTTAAAAATCCAAAAACCTGAAGAGATTGCACATGCCCCAGATTTTCAAAGTAGTTCAAGTTATCTAAAAGCCTCCCAATGTAACCAAACAGTTTAGAACACTATCACCCAAAATCAAGATCTCACTGTATCATGTAAGTATTATCAACTCTGAATTATTTTCCACCCACATAAATTATGCTAATCTAATTAGGAAAAAATTGCCAACTGCGGACACTTTCCTTTTATTCTTCTCCAGTTTCTGACAAGACAGCTGGCAAAAGTAACTACCTCGGGAATGTGAGGATACAGTAGCCCTCCACAACTACCAGGACTTAAATCGTCATCACTATCGAGAAATAAGCAAGACCAAACATCATCAAAAATAAGATCCTTTTTAACTCTAATAGATACGAAATGAGTAAAAACAGAGACTCCAAAACTCAGACCATACTATGCACCCGTCGATCGCATACAAATAAGAGTATCGCTCAAGGCTTCCCACGCCTACTTACATCAACTAGGAGGGAAGCACAGCCTTTTGTCTGAATAGACCTGTCCCCTTAACAGAGAGCCGGAATCACAATCAGAGCAAGAAACAAGGTCCGGGGGTTGGGGGCTACTGCAGAGTTAAGTGTAGGAAGCTCAAGCAGCGCTCAAAACCCCAAGTGATGATGCTGAGAGATACACAACCCAGGCCTTCCCATTCCGGGATCCGCCGACACCTTTCCCGAGATAGCCACACCGACTTAAATGACCGCTTACCTCCTCCCCAAGTTCCCTTCCCAAGCGCAGTTCCAAGGTGTCACCGCTACCTCCGCTCCGAGGAGCGGGGGAGGCGACAGACTGTCCCCGCGCCTGGACCCGGGAGGACTACGACAAGCAGAGGGAGCTGCACGCGCGGCTCCCGGGAACCGGCCTCGGCGAGCGAAGAGCTCCGGGGCGTCTGAGAAGCGGAAGTCGCCCGCCACTTAGCCGGGGTCGAGCGAGACGCGGACGTAGGAAAAAGCAGAACCAAGAGACTGAAAAGTGAGAAACGGAAACGAAAACACTACCAGGCCGCTAGGCGGATCGCCTCAAAACGCCGCCGGAAATCAGAGGCTTGCCGAGTTCTGTGTGGACGCAGGCAGCTTCCGGCCGCCAGATTAGTCGTCAGCGCGCAGGCCCCGCCCTCGCGGCCACGCCTCCGGTGACGTCAGTTCGGCCGAGCTCAGTGCTTGCAGGCGGTGAAACTCCGCAGGCTGTGCGGTGAGAGACTGGGAGAGGGAGCTGGAGTGCTAAATTCCAGTTAAAAGAGAAACTGTTTCCTCTTTTATTACGTAACGTATTACAATGAACCGGTGCTCGAAGTACTGTGTGTGTTGCTGAAAGTAATTACTGCCATTCTTTTCATTCGTCCCACAGTGTTTATTGAGTGGCTGAGCTGGGGTGAGAGGCGGGTCTGTCCCGTGTTTCACGCGCCTGTGACTACAGTGGAGCAGGAGGAATGCACGGTGGCGGTTTTAGAGGGCAAACAGAAGTTTATTGAAACGACCAGAAAACTTGAATGTTTGGTATTCCTGACCACCTTTCTTTCTGTTGGTTAGATCCAGTGATCTCCATGGATCTATTTATTACAGTTGCTTGAGATAGCTAGTGAAACATCAGAAATTAACATCTAGCTCTTAAAAATGAAAAAAAGTTAACACATACGTGAACCTTTGCCTGAATTTCAAAGTAGCGTATGTTGTTGTGTTTGACAAAAGTAAGGAATGGGAAAATCTTTTTATCAAAACTACTAATCAAACTTAAAAACCAGTACGATTTGGTCTCTCTCAAATCTGTAAAAGTACGGAAGCAGAGTGAGAAGTCAAGAGCATTAAGCGTTCCTGATGGCATGCCACGCTATTTTAGAGACTGCTGCGAGAGCTTCTGTACAAGTAGGTCTGATATAACGTTCTGGCAGCAAGAATCCGTATCTGCCTGTGTCTCGAAGTTCAATTGTAAATGCGTACTTAATCCCCAAATCATAGATCCAGTCATCGGAGCCTCCAGGAGCTAGGTCTAAAATAAGAAGAAAGAAATTACTTTTTGAAAAATAGATGTTTCAAATTAATTCACGAAATGAGATTTTTTAAAAAATGAAAGTAACTTTGCTTTTTTTCTAGTTATTAAATTACCAGAGTTTCTTGTAGAAAATGGAGATTGATAAGCATCAGAATAAGGAAGAAAACAAAACTTGCCCATAACTTTTCCATAGTCCTACCAAGGAGTGATGAACACCAATGTTTTAGTGCAGTATTTTTTTCAGTGCATGCATTCACTTAAGTTTTTACTAGTTTACTACATAAAGTCACTATTCATTTCTATATTTATAGTAGCATTTCTAAACATAATCATTGCAACATTTATAAATATAAGAGAGTTCAAATATACATCATCATTTTCAATAATCTCATGCACCTGCATTATAAAGCTAGATATAATTGATTTGAATAATCATTTATTTGGGCACCTTTAAATTTGTTCCAACTTAACATAAAGCTTACAATGAGCACCTTACTTATAAATAATCGTTTCTTTAGAATATTCTTCCCATACAAGTCACTTTGCTAGTCTATGCTTTTTAATTATGTGCTTTTTACAGTTTGATACATGTTCCCAAATATATTTCAAAGTAATTGAACGAGTTTTACACGTTTCACATTAGCAAGGTGTGAGTATGTCTTCATCTCCCTCCTGAACCTTTGATGAAAATTTTGCATTTTGGCAATTTTGTTGTTGAGAAAGTAATATCCAAATGATCAATAACATCAACATGTGAGCTGCACATCTTGTTTGTTATATTATTCTCTATCTTACATTTTTTAACAATTATTCTTGCTCATCTTTCCACATTATTAATTTTACAGATTGTTTATAAAAGCAAGAATGTTATTAACCCTGTGTAATATGTGGAGAAAATTTCTCTCATTCAGACATTTAGTTTTCAAATTAGTTTATGTCAAGGTTTTTATACTTTAATATTTGACTCCTTTGCTGATACTTAAGTTTTTAAGTTAAAGAATTTGTGAGCTCTTCCAACTCTATTATTGAATTAGTTGACATCATTCTTTTTTTTTTTTTTTTTTTTTTTTTTTTTTTTTTTTTTTTTTTTTTTTTTTTTTTTTTTTTTAGACAGGGCCTCACTATGTAGTTCTGGCTGGCCTTGAACTCATGCCATCCAGACTGGCCTTGAACTTGGGATGATCCTCCTGCCGCAGCCTCCAGAATGCAGTAATTACAGGCATATGCCACCAGACCTGGCAAGCTGACATCATTCTTAATTGAGTGGAAGTGCCTTTAGCAGACCCTAGGTCTCTTATAGTGCATTTAAGTATACTTCTATGCTTTCTAGTCCTTTCTATTGATCTCTCCTTTTGAGACTCAGTTTCACACTGTCTTAATTACTGGATGGTTTATAATGTGCATTACCACCTAGTTAGGAGCAAATTCTCTCTTACTAGTCTTATTTTTGATATTTTATAAGCTCTTCTACCAAATTTATTCTTTCAAATGAATTTCAAGCTTATTTAAGTATTCACTGGAATTGCTTTAAGTATACAAATTAGGAAAATTTTTGTATTGCTTTCTCAAAAACATGAAGGTTTTTTATCTTCTGTTATACACAGCAAAAAAGTTTTCTAGATTTTTCATATAGGTTTTATGGATTTATTGTGTGTCTACACACAAACATACATTTAACAACAAATTCATACATGTGTATTTATATGTATGTGTGTATGTAATGGGATACAACCAGATATTTTTTCCATTTTATTTTTTATATTATTATTTTTATATATAAGAAAGTTCTAGCTGGGCATGGTGGCACACACCTATAATCCCAGCTCTAAGCAGGCTGAGGCAAGAGGATTGCTGTAAGTTCAAGGCCAGTCAGGGCTACATAGTGAGTTTAAGCCCCTCCTGAATTACATGGTGACACCCTGTCTCAGAAAAACCAACAACATAAAGGAAAAAGGTTCTAGGTTAGCTTTTGACCACCTTGCCTAACACTGATTGATACTAATATTTTTGGTTGGTTTGTGCAATTTTCCAGGTAAAAAATTATATAATATGTAAAAAGTAACCATTTTTGCCTCTTTCTGCTTGTACTTGAATTGATTACTAGGTTGTTTACTGAAGCATTTATGATATTTTACAACAGCTGTCAATAGTGGTTTAATTAAGTCATTCAGCAAGTATTTCTGACAATTATGATCAACATCTGACATTTATTCTTCTAGCATTTGTCCTGTGCTTACACATCCATGTACATACTGATGTATCTTGGATGAATGAGTGTGTGTAGACTGACTGATTTCATCGTAACAGGGCTATTCTAAAAGCTTCTTCATCCCTGATTCACTATAGTTAATACTTTGGGAAATAATAATAAAGAAGATGGGAACAAAAGAGCTCTCAATTGTGAAGGTATTTCTGTACCAATGCAAGGACATGGGACTGCATCAGCAAAGTCAGCAGTAAACTCAGGGACACAGATATGGGGTAGTTGGGAGAGAGGAAGAGGCAAATTCTGGGGCATCCTACTAATAGATTTAATAGAGCATCTGCTGCTCAAACCACATACTGACAATAATATAAATGTGACTTTTTGTACATTAGAGGTCACACCCTGGGACTATGAATATATTATCTTCAGGCTTTTTCATATGCTATTCCCTACCCCTGGCTTTTCCTCATACCTTTACTCGGCAACCACTTATCAGGTAGTTCTCCCAGAAATGGCACTGGACTAAGACTTTCCCAGCTTTCTTAACTAAATTGCCTTTTTTAACCAACAGTCATTCTTAAACCTTTAAACCTAGTTTATTGTCTTCAAAGCACCTGATGAAAATGTACTGTATTTTACTATTTGTTCAACATCAAGAGTTGGCAAACTTATTCTGTAAAGGATCAGATTTTAAATATTTTAGGTTTTGTAGGCCACATTGTCCTTGTTACAATGACTGAGGTCTGCTGTTATGAAAGCCATCGTAGGCCACATGCAAATGAATGAGGAGAACTGTGTTACAATAACATTTTATTTATGTCCACAAATAAGAATTCCTTATAATTTTCATGTCAAAAAATTTTGTTCTTTTTGTATTTTTTCAGCCATTTAAAATGATGAGAAATCATTCTTAGCTCACTGGTTATATAAAATTAAGCAGTGACCTGAACTTGAGCTTTAGGCTGTAGTTTGCTGATACATGGTTACGTGTTTATTTTTTATTCCTCTTATGCTATTTACCCTCCAGCTTCCGAAGTACAAAATCATTGTCTGTCATTCCTTTATGGGTACGTAGGAATCGCTCAGTAAATATCCAGCATAAATTAAAGAGACATTCATCTGTAAAAAGTTATGAGCCATATTTCTGAGTACAGGATATTGTTAAAAAGCACCTAAGATACATGGAATTCCTTAGATTTGTATAGTGTACAACAGTGGTCTTTCCAACATTTTTGGCACCAGGGACTGGTTTTGTAGAAGACAGTTTTTCCACTGATGGAGGGGTGAGGTGAATTCTCTTATGGAGTGTGCAACTTGGATCCCTCGCATAGGCAGGTCACAGTGGTGTTTGTGATCCTGTGAGAATTTAATGTCACTGCTGATCTGACAGGAGGCAAAGCCAAAGCAATAATGCAAGTAGCAGGGGGCAGCTGTAAATGTAGACCCCATTCTGTGCCCCGGGTTTTGGGACACTTGGGGTACAACTGATCTGTTATGATGTTTTCTTTACTTAACTAGTATGATGCCAACTCTATAATCCCTACTCTATAGTGACAAATATAATTTCTTAAATACCATCTCGACTTCTTTTTAGTGTAGTTCTATATTAATACAATTTTGTTCAGCGCTGTCACAGCTATTATGCTTCTGCTTCTAATTGTTATAATGTTTTTGTTTTACATTTGACTTTGTTTAAAGATTCATTTTGGAAAATTAAACCTACAGAGAAACCTACAGAGAAAAACTAAATGCAGATTTCTTTAATAACTCACAGTTCTCCAAGATCATGAAAAGAAATACTTACATAAAGTCTCTGAGCCACTGCCATGTGTATACCTGGTATTTTTATGAATACTCTGAATAGCATGAACTGCTGCACTGGCCACTAGAGACTAGAAGCAATAGGATATAGAATTTCAGTTAATGTGCAGCTTTGAAACAGGACAAGTGAAAGTTCTGAAAAACAGTTACATTCATTGAATAAAAGTGTGCATGTGAAAAATTTAGACTTACCCAAAAAGTAAATTAAGACATGAATACATTAAAAATGTTTTTAACTCTATGGCAATCACAAATGGTTGGTTTTAAAAATAAACTCTTCCAGCACATTGAAACTTTTGATATTTTGATTTGTGCCAAAAAAATTCTCATACGACTTTTCAGGAATACAGGCTTGGACTTACTGCATTCCTAGACAAAATTATCATCAAACTTTAAATTCAATTTCTCTAAATATATATACACCCACTGCATGCATGATGCACTTGTCATTCTTCACAAATTCTATTTTCTTCTTGTTTAAAGTGTCTAATGACTTCCAATGACTCACAAATAAAAAAGATTATGCTCCCAGTAGGTAGCAGGTTTAATAACTAAGGCTACTAAGCTGGACTACTTTTGGTTCTAGCTTATGAAGAGCTTGTCTGAAGTTTGCACTTAATCCAGAAATTGAGACTAGCCTCATGGTTTTCACTATCGCCCTCTGGAAAAATCCAAAGGAATATTAGTGAATTTTTAAAAATCCTGCATATGATATTGAATCATACCTTTGTCCAAAACTTACATTTTAATGGAACTCCATTGTCTACATAACAAATTACAAATTCATTCTGACATTTAAACCCTTTCACAAGGTGACCATGCCTACTTTTTGATGAGGTACCTTCCACTCCTGCACTCTCCTAGTCCCTTGGACAAGCTTACTGTGAGCAATGCCATCTCTTCTGCTTGGAAGGTCGTCCCTTCCCTCTGAGTACATAGAAATCTCCTTTCAAAACTTTGCAGTGTGTCACCCCTCAATATACTATGAACCCCTCAAAAATAGAAAACTACTGCATCCCTTCTGTTATCACAGTCCTTCCCTCTGAAAGTTAGGGGCTACCCCCTACCATCCCAGCCACCATATGTTTACTACTGGGATGTGCTGGTTTAGTGAGAGTGTATGTTACTATATTCCATTTGTAATATTTGTTCTGGGGATTGAACTAAGGGTATCATACCAAGTAAGCACGCTTATCAATTTAAGCAGCATATCCACACCCCTGTGTAGGTCTTCTTTGAACTTCCTATGGTCCACGACATTCTGACAAAAAGGAAATAAAAACCCTTGTCTCAGTGAAGTTCTGAAACATCCATCCCTAAATCTAGTGAATCCTGACCTCAGGGTGACTCTTGACAGAGTTAGACCATGGTACAAAACATTTATATATGCGTCATCCAGAGGAGAAAAAATTTTTTTCCATAGTTTTTGTTTCTGGAACTAAGTATTATTTTATTTCTGAAATCTAATGAGAAAAATAATTAAGTAGCACTTACCAGTTCCTCATGATCTTTGGTTTTGCTTCTGTTATAGGAATATGGGAATAGTATCTGCTGGGAGTATGAATGCATGCTAATATAAGCTTTGATATGATTAATGTTTCTTCTCAAGAAATCTGCCACCGCCTTTACTTCTGGTTCTGATTCAGGATAAGGTCCACAGTAGGTTTCAGAGCATGAGAAACTTGATGCACCTTCCTCTGTAGTGAAATTCATGAAGGAAAATTTTAAGGGACTCTACTATCATATTTCTGGTTTTCCTAACAATGTATCCTCCTAATATTTATGTCACAGCATTTTTAGATAAGGGGATTATGGAGAAGTCTGTAAAGAGCATAATCCTGATGTGCAGGGATGTTGCTCATGTTTCTTTTGAAGCCAAATATTTACATATATAACATACCACATACCCTTATTCCCAGACCCTGTCTCCCTTGGCTGCCTTGGGGCAGCAGTCTTTCAACCTTCAGAAAACAGATGGAAGTCTCAGAGATAAGAGATACCAGCTCTGCTTCCAGACTTCTAGTTAAGTGAGGAAAAGTAGATCACATTTGCTGTAATCAACTGTAAATTTGTTTTTTCTAATTTTGCAGTTTTAAAATTACTAAGTATGTAGTCCATAAAAGAGCCTCGTTTAGAAACTCAGAATATGCAATACTGCCTCCTGTGCTACTTTTAACTTGCTAGATGGTTTAACAAATAAAATGGGATAGTGATATTTGGTGCCATAACAATGTTCATTTATTCTATTGAGAGATTATAGTATTCCTCACTTCAGATCCTGCCTCTCAACACTTTTTTCCCTCTCTCCCTATCTCACATGAGTAGAGTCCCAGGGAGTCACAATTGACCTAAAGAATTATTCCCCCCGGAAACAATTGAGGTTCTAGAATTACATCTTTAATTTGAGTTCTGCCAGTCTGAATCCCTCCAATGATAACTTGAAATTGAGACTAGAGTCTACTGTCAGTCTAGCTACTCCCTTGAATGAAAAAAAGGTAACAGTAGTCCTGTGACCAGCTGACACCCATAGAACATATACTGTGTGTCAAGAACATTGCTAATATTTAGGCAATATCTCAGTTGTTCCTCGCAGCAACTATGTGAACTACATAGTGTTATCTTAGGATATGCAAATGCCACTGTTGGTGGTAGCCATCTACTGCAATAAGAAACTATGCAGCATAGTGTCAAGTATCCCATCACTACATTCAATCCTCAAATTTGCCGTTTAGTAGCTATATGAACTTGGTTTATTTTTTTAAACCTATCCAAACCTCAATTTTCTTATCTGCAAAATGAGAAATGATACATTAAATGAGGATTAAATGGAGATACAGTGAGCTAATGCATACAAACTGCTAAATAAAGTGCCTGGCATACAGTATGCTTTCTATAACTTTTGCTATCCATCATCATCATCATCATCATCATCATCATCATCATCCCTGCCAAACCTGTCAAACCAAGAATTCCTTAGGAAAACTGAAAATTTGCATATTGGTTTAATTGAGAAAGTAAAGAGTAAAATCCTGATCTTAAGATAAGTTGTGGGTTGATACTGGCAGTCAACTTGTAATACCAACGGAACTGAATCAGCATGGCGCTAAGCATGGATGGCCCACATGGGGATTGTTGCTAACATAAAGGGAGAACTGGATAAGAAATTGTTGTGTGGTGCTGTTGGTTCTCCTATTGCTGTTGGCTCTCCTGGAGGAGCTTGTCAAGCATCTTTCTTGATATGAATTTGGCTGTTCTCATCATCAGAGGAGCTCGGGACCTTGTTGCTGAGGATGGCTGCAGTTCACTTTAGGGGAGCACTAGTCTTTACCACTTCCTGGCTCCAGAGGGGAAGATGGTGTGCTACTCAATCTGCAGGAGAAGCTTGTCACACTGGCTTCCTGGTATGAACTCAGCTGTTATCGTGGAAGGAGCTCAGGACTTCATTGTCGCTGAGGATGACTGTGGTAATTTTTGGGGGAGCCCTGTTCCTTACTTTGAGCATTGCTTCATGGCTCCAGTGTAGAACACTCAGCCTACTGGCACAGATCCTTCATCCCGCTGGCACAGACTCTTTAGCTTCCACCACTGACCTTTGGACCTTCCCAGTGCAGATCCATGAAATAGACTTGCCTGAGTCACTGTCATGGGCTCTAGGCCTCCAGTTGGACTTGTGGGAAGCATTGTGATGGGCTGTAGGTCTTCGGTTGGATTCATGCAGGATTTTGCCATGAGATCCAGGCCCTCAGCTGGATTCTCTGGTCTTTAGTGTTGTGAATAGATTTCCTGCACTTCTCGTATTTGATTCTGGGTGACTATCATAAAATAAATAAATTACGTGTCTTGTATTGTCTTGTTCTTGCAATTCCTGACTACAACATAAGGTAACAGTGTGAGAGAATCCAAATTACCTAAAAATAAACTCCCTGGGCCCATACCTGTAGAATGGGCTAATACCCTTCTAGGGGGTGGACCACCTCCTGGGTTTTATACCCATTCAAAACAAAAAGTATATTTCCTGTTCTAGGAAATAATGCATCTCATTTCTCTGAGTGCCCACACTCCACTCTTAAGTGTGTCCTAAAAGCTGTACCTAATAAGCCCTTCCTGGGCCTCTTACTGACATGTCCTGAAAATGCTTTTTCTGTAACAGGACCCAGGAAACCCACAAACTTTTTCTATAAAAGAGTGGGTCAGTTTCTTTATTTCAACCTCAGGGACCTCCTCAGATCCAACTGGTAAAATTTGCTCTTGGTGACCGAACCAAGAGGTAAAAAAGAAGCATCAAGAAAATGACTTTGGTAGATCCAATCACAGGCTTTTCATTTTTTTTCTTCCCCACTTCCTTCAACCCCTTGCCTTCTGAAGTATAGTTTGCACCGACTCCTTGCCCTCTGGAGCAATAGTCTTTGTTTCTCATCTTTATCACTCCCAGTCTACAGACTTCTGTAACCTTGTGTTTGTTTTTCCTTTCCAGAAGCTGGAGGCTCCCAAAGTCACTAGAAGGTGAATGCTTATACATAAAAGCACCAAAGACAAGAGGCACTTGCTTGCTCTAATCACAAATGGAAAGAGCAGTTGAAATATTCTCTGTGATGTGTGGCAGCCTTGTTAAATGCTCTCTCAGATTCACATACTCTGTTTCTAGGTTACAGGAAACTAAAATTTGCTCCCCAGGGAGACACATACAAGGATTGGCTCATCCAGTATCTCAAGCAAAGTTGCTCATGCAACCAGAATGGAAAACTCAGACCTGAGACACCATGGAAAAGCTTTGGGGTGACACCTAACGGAAGCAATCTCTTTAAATCATGCACATTTTTGCATTCTAATCACTTTAGATAAATGGAGATCCACTAAACTGCTCTTTTGATCTCTCTCCCTCTCCCTCTCTTTTCCTCTTTCTGCCACCCTGCCCCCCAAAGGGCTTAACCTCAGTCCACCTGGTATCATAGCTCCCATTTTTAGGTGGCTGGGAACATGTCCTAAGCCATGCAGATTTAAGTGGTCATTCAGGTGATGTTGATGTTATCCTTAGGACTAGGTGAAATCTGTAGACTCAAGCTGAGAAGGAACCTGCTGGCTTACTTCTTTTTGTCTCTTGTTTCCCCTAAGAAAACCCCAATCCCATTTTTATCTCTTCTCTCCCATGCAGGATTTCATCTCTCAGAAGACACAAATCCTTTAAGTTTTTCTAATATTAGCTATCAGAGAGAGACAGGGAGCTGGAGGGTGGAGGAGATAATAGGAGATGGGAAGCTCAAAGTTTTCTCATGGCACTGGGTTCAGTTCCTAATGCATCCCACCACCTGGGGATGGGCAAGGGAAGCATGTGGCCTCTATTTTCCCCAGCTGGTAGAAGTCCACAGGCCCACTGGAAAGGCTCCATTTCATCCCTTCTCAGCGGTCTGCCATGACCTTCCTCGGTCCTAGAGCTGCCTGTCAAGGACTCTTTGTAGATTTTTTTTTTTTGTTTTTCTGGAACTTTTGGGGTTGTTTCTCTAATGTTAGCTTGCTTCCTCCCTTCATTTTATGTGGTTCTGGTGTTCTAATTATAATTTTGGCCTCAAGTTTATCTTCCTGTCTAGAATGCTATGTGACTTGTAGTTGCTAAATAACACCCCTGAACTTTTCAAAATTCGGACGCGGAGTTCCTTGTGTATATTAAAATCCCTAGATATAAAGACCTTTAGGGGAATTTTTGAGCCAAGTTCAGCTGTTGTGTACAACTCCTTTTCTTGCTTTCCTAAACTGTTGATAAGGGTTAGAATGGCTATGTGCCAGGAATGAGGATGCTTATTCTCAACATAAGCAACAGATTTCCACATGACTAGCAGGGACATCTAGACTAATCAATGACAGAAACCACAGCACAGCTGCCCTAGTGGGCAGTTCCAACTCTGGGCTTTAAGAAACAGAGCACACAGAGTGAGCCCAGAATTAGGCAGAATTAATTGGCCTGAACTCAGATTGGGCTGGGGCACATTGCACCTGCAGCATGACCCTGGTTTGGGGTGCACTGTGCACATGGTGTGTGACCCCAGCATGAGGCAGCTTGACCTCAGGGACTTAAGTAGGAACCTCATTTCTTTCTTTTTTCTATCTCCACCTCTTTCCAAAAGTACACAAAGGAGATTTTATAGACATATGGTACATCTTAAATGATTATGGGTAATTCAGTGTCAGTCCCCAAAACATCATCTTTAGGTTATATTTGATAAACTTGAACCAATTTAAGATGGAGAATTTTCAAAGTTGATTTTTCTCTGAGTTAAAGAGAAAAAATAAAAACCCAAGCCCTTAAAATTGGTTTTATAATAAGAAGGGAAAATAAAGATCCTATCTAGCAACTTATAGCTTTTCTCTCTTTCCCGTTCTAACTCTTACTGGTTAAAATCTAGTTTTAAGTAATAAGAAAAAGGTATTCAGAGTAGTTTAAATTGTTTAGGGAAATACTGTTATAACTTACATAAGAAAAAAACATTAATTCATGACCCTATAGGAGATGTTCTGACAACTCCGTACAGTTAGAAACCTAAAATTGTAAAAAAAAGATTGTTATCAATCAGTATGGCCAATGCATTAAAAGTGCATGCTGTTTAAACATAATATCTTTATGTGTTCTATGCGTTCTCTTGTCTGTCTGTTAATCTGTTTTAATGACTGGTTAAAGTTTCTACAGCTGCTTCATTAAAGATTTTGTTTTGAGTGCATAGTGATTATTTTGTCCCTTTTTTATTTTTGCCCTTTTTCTGGCTTTGTTGGGAGATTTCCATAAAAAATTGGTTGTACAGGTTTTTTGGTGTAGCCAAACTCAAAACACTACAGGATGGGAAAGGGGGGCTAATATGCATAAGGTTTACATGGTGTAACAGCGATTAGTGAGACAGGAGTTAGGATCTATTAGGTAAGAAGGACAGCAACCCCAGCATGGAGTTGGGATACCCAAATGGAGATAGGCATTCAGAGTCTGCTGAGTCATTACCCTCCATTAATCTTACAAAGATATCTGCTGGGTGTCCTTCGGCTGTCCAGGACCTCCCCAGAGCATAATCAGGCAGAACACTGGACCAAGGGTTCAGGGCCCTGCATGAACACTGCATAGATTGCACCCTAAAAAATATGTAGCCTCTTCTAGGGTTCAGATTATACTGCTTGCACGACAGTCTGAGTTCCTTCCTAAATTCCTTAAAAATCCCTAGAGAAAGAGCCTACATGGATATACTGTTCAGAACCTCCTTCCTGGTTAGCAGGAGCTTTGCTTTCTTGCTTTTACGTCTTTCAAATAAATTTGCTTGCACTTTACTTCCTCTGCCCATGGTTCCATTCTTGGTCACAACTCCAGCATTTCAGTAACAATGGGACTTGCAATTAAAAACTATAAAGTTCAGTTACATAAATGTTATGAATGATTTAGGTTAAAATGCATGCTGCTGTGTGTTAACTTCCAGAAATATATTATCCTCCAGAAGTTCTACAAGTAGTTGTAGTGGTGCATGCCTGTAATCACAACACTATGGAGGCTGAGAGAGGAGGATCACTATGCATTCAAGCCCATCCTGAACTATATAGTAAGACACTGTCTCAAAAAAAAAAAAAAAACAACAACTACCTAAATTGGCTTACAGATAAGTGAACACTTATGATAGAGCCCAAATGCTTTTTGATCACTGGCTGTTAAGTGAGCTAATTTAAAGTTGCTGGTAAGATAAGAGTAAAGATGTCTTTAAAATTGATGTGGCTTTATTCAGGTTGTTAGTCTAGCTAATATTTATTTTAAAAATTGTTTTTATAAATACAATATCCATTGTTTTCTGCATAAAATAACTTAAAAGTTGTCCCTTGGTTGAAGATAAAATAATACATATAATTTAAGAGTATTAACCATGCTATGCTTTGGTTTTCATGAGACATCTAAAGTAATTGTTAAAATAAGTAAATATAATTAGTGTTGATGTTTATAAATGTTCATAATGACATTTATTAGTTGCTAAATATAAATTCAAATATTCCTAGCTTTTTAAGGCAAAAAAAGGATATATTTTGGTCTATTAAATGTGCTTTCATAAATTATTAATATATAAAGGTTTAGAATTGCTTTCTTAAGTTGACTAAGGATCACATTTCTAATATTTAATTTTATATTAATACTTAAAAAATTTCCCCTAAGTGCTGGCCATTGGGCCTGAGGAATTACTGAACAAAATTCCCCTCTCTGAATGAAAAAGCAGCTACCTGTACCAATTTGTTTTCATTTTCTGCACTAATAGGTATCTTATCCACTTTTTTCCCAGAGTTTTATTATGCTATATATGTATGTATATGTACATATGTACACATATATATACGTATATACACATATATGTATTATGTCATATATATGTGTGTGTGTATATATATAATATATATATGTTATAATTTGTTTTGTTTTGGGAGACAGAGTCTCACCATCTAGTTTAGGCTGGTCTTGAACTAACAATGTAGGCCAGGATGGCTTTGAACTCGCAATACTCCTGCCTCACCTCCTGAGTACTAAGACTACAGTCATATGCCACCACACTCAGCAAAAACCTGACTTTTAAAAGTTAAAGATAACTGGCTATGAGTTTGAAGCCTACCTGGGCCATATAGTGAGTTCAAGTTCAGCCTGAACTATATAGCGAAACTCTGACTCAACACACTCCCCCCAAAAAGTTAAAAGATTATTCAAGTATTGACTTCTAAAATATTTTCAGTAATAAAGTTATGACTGGTTAAATGGACAACTATTATCTTAGTTTAGTATACACCCTATATATCTGGGACTAGAGAAGTAATTCCATCTAAAGACAAAATATGCTGCAAAATTAACATTTAAAGTTAGGTTTAATACACGCAAATTTACTAACAAGTTCTTTTTTTATACAAATATGCATTACATTTATATCTTAGACATAAAATAATTTATATCTTAGACATAAAATAATTAAGTTTTTGGCATTCCTTTAAATTTGGTCTAGCCATTTAAAACTTGATCTACATCTATCAGCTTTGATTAAACATTTTGTTATTGTATAAATGACATACCCTTACCTATTGGGTAATAAGTCTATCTGTGATAATTAACACTGTTGCCTAAACTTACAAGAGCTGTAAAGATGTCCTATAATTCTTGGGAGTGCAGTTACAACATATAAGCCTGTTAAAGGAATCTAAATTTTACCTTAGGGTAAAAGCAAAATATATATATATGTAAAGATTTTTTTATGGCTGTGATGCTAATTATTGCTAACCTCATGGTACATTAAATGCATTTGTACTTCCCACGTGTATAGGCCTTCTAGGATGTGGAACTTAGGAAAACATTTTATCATACTGATAATCTCCAGACTAAAGTTGTTCATGATGGTGAATCTTTTCAGGATTATGTTTATGTGATTGTTATATAATTGTGTTATGATAGATGTGCCTAAACAGTATACAGGTGAAGCAGTGTCATTATAATGATTAAAGATTGCACATTAGTAAACTATTAAGTATATCTGTAAAATAAATACATTCTAGAAAAGTACTTTGTTAAAAAAGTAACAAATTTAGGTAAAGCTTCTTTATGTCACTTAATGTTTTATAATTGAATAAAATTAACTGATTGAAAAAATTAAAATTTAAATATGCTTTAGAGATAATAACAAAAACATAATAGTTCCATAATAACAATGTCTTCATAATTGTTGTGCTAAAATGCTATGTTTGCTCTTGATTTCAAATTTTCTCTGTAAAACTTTTTAATTGTTACCTATTATTCTATAGGAATCTGACTTCTAAGACAACCATCACTGGTAAAAGAAATAGCAGTTCTCTGGCCATACTTCATATTTTAAAGTGCTTGATGTCCAGAAGAGATTATGATTGTTAAACCTATTGCTGCCACTTCAATACTCAGGTAACTGACCCTTGGGTGTTCAATAACTGAGGATTGGAGACCAAAACTTAAAAAGTAACTGGTCCAAGAGGGTGGCTAATATTTGGTCCTTGCCCTCCAAGGTCAACCAGGACCTAGGATGTGATGGGACCCCCTCTAAAGGATACTACAATTCCAGTGAGTCACCCAACCTCCTGAACTAAGAGGCAGGATTGTTGGACCCCAAGAACAGGAGTCAACCTGTGCACATTGTGCTAAAATGAGAGTTATTAAAAAGGGAAAGTCATGTAGTCAGCCAAAGACTGCTTCATCTTAGCAGATTATACAATTGGTAGAGAAAAAAACAAAAACAAAAAACTAGAAGAGCTAGGAAGCTGTACCCAGGACCCCAAAAGTTTAAATTAACCAAGCTAATCTTGAGATATATATATCAGAGTAAGAGAAGAAGAGAAATTAACACAGGTAATGGAGGTTTTTTTTTGGTCTTAAACACCCATCAGGAAAGTATAACCAAGTATGTATATATATGCAGAGAGAGAGAGAGAGAGTATTAAATTGAAAGCTAAGCTAGATATGAAAAAGGGGGCTTGTTATAGTTTATGTTCCTGTGGCCCTACCAAGTCTCATGTAATCATGGCATGGACATGACTGAGTCTAATGTTCATGATTGGTTTGCTGTCTGGCACTAGGATTGATAGTGTGAGTGCGGCACCCACCCAAAGGTGGAGCTGACATACTGTGTAAGCGTGGGAAGAAGGTATGTTTTCTTTCTCTGGTTCATGCCTTGCTGTTTGGCAGCTGCCCTGAATGACTGCCCTACCACGCCATCCTGCCTTGCAGCCAGCTGAATATGCACTGAAATCTCCAAGAACTGTAAGAAATAAACCTTTCCTTTCCTAATTTTGGGTGTCAGGTATTCTGTTTCAGCAATGAGAAAAAAGTAACTAAGACAGGGCTACAAGTAGTGTATTAGCCCCTGCTGGTAGTCTCCAGCTGCACCTATAATTTATAGACATACACATGTTTTGATTAACAGAAGCATCTGGCAAAATTTTGTTTTTGTTTGTGAACTTTGCATCAGCTGATGAATATGACCACAGCCATTTTCCCACAGGAACACAAATGTGGGCATCTTTTCCAGAATTGTGGGATTAATTAAATTGGTGAGCCAAGGTATCACTGTAGCTATGCCAAAAAAGTGCCCATCAGCCTCTCTTAGATTATTCACATTGTTATTTGAATGTATTTTCAAGTACTGCTTAGGTAAAGATTGAGTTTCTTGTATAGGTGTGTCTTTAAAATAGAAATGGCAATATAAATACCCTAGCTACTAGCCATTATTATGCTACACACTTTCTGTTATCTACTTCACACTTTGTATATTTATGATATCTGGAGTCAGTCATTACAAAAGATCTTCAGATCTACACAAAAGAACTCTCAAGTAAAAATTTTAATGGCTCAATGGTAAAAAAAATAGATATGTGTATTTAGAGTATTCATTCACCATTGTTATAATTAAAGTAAAATGACATTAGATCTCTTGTTAAGAAAACAAAAGTCTAAAACTTCTATTGTATTTAGGTAAATACCTCAAAACAAATAGAGGTTAATATTAAAGATGAAAGGCTTATGTCAAATGTTACTGACTTCTACCATTTTTGGAGCCACTATTCATCAATATTCTACTATTAATTTTGGCCCTGGCCTGTTTAACAAGATTATAAAATAAAGTTGTGTCAATGACTTGTTAATATCTTTGTCCTCTTTTCCGGACTATGGAAAGAGGATCATCAGACAACAAAGTCCATCTTCCTTTGTCTTTAGATCAGTCAGGGTGAGATTTTTGACCCTTAGCTAGGCAGGATCAATGCCCCTCTTCAGCTAGAAGCAGTTACATAAAGACAGAGCA
Organism: Dasyprocta punctata; assembly: GCA_004363535.1. NCBI lineage: Eukaryota > Metazoa > Chordata > Mammalia > Rodentia > Dasyproctidae > Dasyprocta > Dasyprocta punctata. The sequence goes on along the minus strand of RJWM01003028.1, from coordinate 68,791 downwards.
CTGGGCCTTCTACACCCTCTAAGAATAAGAGATCAAAGTCTCCAGGAGGGAAATGAAGTAGGATAAAAGATACGCATAAAGAGATAAGGAAATCAATCTAATAAAAGTTTTACTTTTAAGAAGACTGCAACCTCTAGGACCCAGCTAAAGTTACCCGAGGTGACCCACATCAGCATTCCTTTGGTTAAATTTAGGTTCCTTCCCTGCCGTACCCATTATACCCAAAATTCCTCAGGAATTGTAAAATCTACAAATTGGTTTAATTGAGAAAGTAAAGAGCAGGAGCCTGATCCTAAAATAAAGGAACATGTTGACAGAATTCAAAGAATGTTTAAATTACCTAAAACAACAACAACAAACCTGTCTAGCAGGTTTTCAATAGGATGGCCTAGATCTGACATGAGCCTGAGGCATGGGATCCCAGCCCTGCATCTCAGGAACAAAATGTAGAAGTTCTCTTGGATTTCCTTAAGATTTAGACAGCATGAAAGCACACATGGATACCATGAACACTTTGCTATGGTAGCTTTTTCTGGTAGCCCACTCTGTTTCCTTGACCTCTTTTTCTATTTACTCAGCCCAAGCTCACTCTGCAGAGCTAGTTTCTCTCCTGCTCTTCACTTTTACTTTCTCGAATAAATTTTGCCACTGCTTTTTGCTCAGTTCATTCAGTTCTTTTTCTGAGACAAGAAGAACCTGAAATCCAACTCTGGAAGGAGAGGTGAGCAACTCCAAACCTGGTAATGTTTGGTTGGCGAGCTACCTTTTAGAAGCAAGCTACCTGATAATAATATGATGTCTTTGTTAACACTGGACTGTAGCCTCAGATTCTCATTCTGTGATTCATTAATCTAGAGATTGTGAGCATTTTAGCAGAAAGAGCCCTAAAGAGCTAGAAAACTTAATTTGAGACTTTACTTTGTCATTAAGCAGTTAATTAGGGCAAACTGCTACATTTCTCTGAGCCTCTGGGGCCCCATCTGTACCATGAAACACCTGGGGTACCAGGTCCCTTTAAATTTAAGCATTCTTTGAATTATAGATGTGGAATCAAAATCACAGTGAAATAACTGTAATAGAAGCAGAAAGTGGATAAAAATTTATCAGAAGCCACGGAGCAGCAGGCTATCACCAGATAGTGGCCCCTGGTCCTCCGACCTGCACCATCAGCCAAAATGAACTTCTTCTTTATAACTTATTCAAGCTGTAGTATTGTGTTATGGGTAACATAGAAAATGTCAGGCTCAACTTAGGCATGACTTTGCCAGAAGTTTATCTTTATAATATGTAGGCAGTAAAACATAGTATAACTGGCAGTGCAAAATAGAATTTTAAAAGTTAAAATTATTTCCTTTTGAGACAAGCTGTTTCTCCAGATTTCCTCAGGCCAGGGTGGAACCATGCCCCCTTTTCCTCAGCCCAGGGGAATGGACAAAATATGCAGACATTAGCACCAGGAGCTCAGTGTGCAATATCTTTTCCACAGGCAAGGGAAGGAGCAGGGGATGGCCAGGAGGAATCAAGCACACTTGGAGTTGTCTGTTGTCTCATTATATTCTTCCTCTCCTCTCTTCCTTACTATGAAAGGCACACATCAGGACAAAGTAAGATGATGATTTGTGGCAATGTGAGGCCACTCCATCCCCTGGGAGCTTCCCACTGTGCCTCCTGTGGTTTGGGAGCAGTGAGCAAAGGGACTTGAACTCACAGACCTGAGCAGCCTGTAACACTCTAAATAAAGCATGTATACTGCTCTTCCCTGAGTAGATCATGGTACAGTACTGTGTATCTATTTATCTGGCTTCTTTTTCACAACAGCGGTTGTTGCTCTGAGTCACTGGCCAGGTATCAGTGCTGCAGCAGCCTCCAAGCCTCAGTGAGCACCTGTATAGCACTTTTCAGAGTGGCACTGAGGGGAACCAGCGAATGATTCCCTTAGACCAGTGCTGGTGAACCTTTGGCACGTACACTGCAGGGGGCACCCAGAGCCCTCTCTGTTGGCAAGTTGGCCCAGCAGATAAACATTGGATATTCAAGTTTAATTGCAATGCTGGCACTTTGCAATAAGTAAATAAATAAATAAGTTGGTTTTGGGTTGCAGTTTGGCCACTCAGTCTCTAAAAGGTTCACCATCACTGCCTTAGACCTAAATCAGGATTAATGGCTCCTTCTTCTTGTTTCCAACTGTGGCATCCCAGAGCCCATTCCCAGGTTCATTTCACCAACGCTTTCTGAGATCCTTCCAGGCACTGGGCGAGGGAACGCATAGTGGACCCTGCCTTCATGGAGTTCTAATTGGAAGTGAAAAGGAAATAAAGAAATGGAAAGTAGTTTATCTTGAGGCTTTCACTTGTCCACTAGAGTAATGATGAAATGTTCAGAGTTACAAATTTTTACTTCTTTCAAAGGACATATGTAAGATCACATGTGTAGGTTAAATGTGTGCAAAGAACAGGATCTATCTATGGGCACAATTGCTTGGTTTAGTTGGTAACTATTTCTGGATTTTTGGTTTAGTTTTTTTTTTTTTTTTTTTTTTTTAACCAGGGATTAAAAAGGCACGGAAGCCTTTCCCTCCACAACAATATATCAGGGCTCCTGTTATTTTTCTACCAATAATACAGAAAGCCTCACCAGCATTTATTGTTATTTGATTTCTGGTAACTATTCCTTCTGGAGTAAGATGGAATCTTGGTACTATTTTAATTTGCATTTATCTAGTGGCCAGAGATGAACATTTTTTCATGTATTTATTAGACATTTGAACTTCTTCATATGAGAAGTGTTTATACTCATTTCAGTTGTCCATTTTTTGATTGGGTATTTTATTTTGAGGGATCTGATTTTTTGAGTCCTTGGATAAAAGACTAATATCTAGAGGCTCCAACCAGAAGACAGCTAGCCTGCCTTCCTGGTGAGTGCGCAACTGTCGCAGACTCCAGGAAGAGAAAGATGTGCCTCTATTACGCCTACCAGTGCTAAAGAATCAAAGACACATTCCACACACACACACACCCCACCCCACCCCCGTAAGCAACCTGCTGGTTCAGAGGACCAGCTAAGTTGATAGCAACTAAGGTACATAAAACAACTAAATGCTTGTATTGTTTGGTTGATTTTGCAGGCCTGGAGCCGGCAGTCTGAGCATCTCTTGGAAAGATGATAGTATAAAATGTAGCAAATATGGGGGTTTCTTTTCTCTGGTCTTTGAGGCCCAATATTATTCTCATTGTTTTGCTTTATTCTGATTAATTTTTTTTGCTTTATTTCATATTATTTTTTTATTGGTTTTATTGTGTTTTGTTTTTGGTTTGATTTTACTATACCTGATGGAATGGTCAACTATTCTGAAAATAACAAGATATACTATAGTAGCTATTGTTTTCATAGTATCTTTCTTTGAAGTTCTGTACCAATTCTACTGCTTTGTTTTGATTGACTTTATTCTGTTATGTTTTGTTGGATTTTACTATCTTTAAAATTAAAAAGACTAATATCTAGAATATATAAAGAACTCAAAAGACTGAAGTTAGAAAGTATCTTAAAGAACTGGTACAATCTATTCATCTTAAAGATGAGAAAACAAACAGCAGGTAAAAGACATTAAAATAAATGACTAACTGCGTTCAACATTCATAGAATTATATTTTCCTCAGAAGTTTATTATTCAAATTACCTCTCAATTCAAACTGGTCTCCCCTGTAATTAGTTCACATTCACAGGTCTTCTTGCCCTCATAATGAAAAGACAATGTTGCAAATAAAACAAACAACCTACCACACCAGTGTTTGGAAGCAAAGTTTCTGTTCAGGTCTGTTCCAATGCAACGATTCTTCTCATGGGAGGAACGGTTCTTTCTCCACATTCGATTCTAAATAAACAAAAGAAGAAATAATAACTATGGTGGCTATATTTGCAGCAAAAGGAAAAGCAGGAATGGGAGGGTTGAGGCTTAGAGTTTCTCTCTTTCAACTGTGTAACTTCTATGACCTCGTCCTCTCACTGTCTTTATAGAAACCCTTTCACACAATGCCCATTTATATCCATTTCCTAATCACATAAACTGAAACTATTTTAATCTGAATCAAACAAAATGGTAATATCTGATGAATTGTTACCCTTGTAAATAAAATTTTTTATTTGTTCTCACTAGATTAACCTTCTTTTTCCACCTTATTTCCTTTAAATTAATGTTAATCACAGGTTCATTTTGAACTCCTTCAAAAAGAGCGCAATAACTTACTATCTCAAGTCAAAACTATGAATCATGACTTTCAATGCTCTCTTTTTGTACTGTGGTTATTTTTCAAAGTTTCTTTTTAAGATGCATGATCAAATACTTATTAGTAAAGTGATGATATGGTATCTGAAATTTGCTTTAAAATAATGTGGGTATGATAGAGTGAGTGGAGGATATAGATGAAACAAGATTAGCCATGGGTTGATTATTACTGAGTATGTGCAACAGTTCCATAAGATATGACCATACAATTTTGTCTACTTTTATGTATGTTTGAAATTTTCCAACAGAAATTAATTTTTTTTCATAACACTGTTGTGCCAAGATTCAGCATTCAGTATATAATTCAGCTGGTATACCCTTTACTCAAAAAGGAGGTTTGGCTTGCTTTCTTTGCCTTCACTTACGTTTTTCCAAGTGTGGTCATAACCGTCCACATTAATCACTGGCATAATATAGAAATCCGTGTGTCTTAGAAGATTGGTATATACATTCTCTTCCCCATAGAATTCAGTTACCTACAAATTAAACCAAGTATGATTTAGATCATCCAATTTTAAGTCCATCTAAAGTTCTTTGGGGTTTTTGTATGTGTTTTTCTTTATAAAAACCTATTTGTGAAGCTTCATCCTTGCGGAAGAGTGTTAATTCCTTAAAATGACTGAACGTATGGTGCAGTCTGTTACCAAGTAATGGTAAATGCCTTCCTCATATATGTTCCAAATGGTCTTCCTATGTAATGAAGACAGAAAATAGAACCATGCATTTCTGAATGGTCCATCAAGAAGCAAAAAGATTTGTTTATGAAAGTCATAAAGCTTTGCTGGGTATGGTGGTATACACCAGTAATCCCAGTATTCAGTAGGCTGAGGCAAGAGGATAGCCATGAGCTCAAGGCCAGCCTGGGCTACATAGTGAGCTCAAAGTCACCCTAAATTATATAGTGAGACCCTGCCTCAAAAAAAAAAATCACAAGACTCAGATTAAGATTCTTTATCATGAATAATCACTTACAAAACATGAGAGAAAAGAAGAAAAATATACCAGTTTTTTTGTTTGTTCAATTTTTTAAAAAAATCTATAGATGAGAAATAAAAGCTTAATGAAAGAAAGAAAATCTTATAGACATAGAAAAAACATCTTAAGTAGTTGAACAACCACTTAAATACATTTTTATGCTACCAATTTGTAAACTTAGGTTGGTATCATTTTTCAGTAAGAATACAGCATTTATCCTTAGAACAATACAGGAGAATAGTTACTTTCAAAATAATAAACATTTGTCATTTTAATGTTTATGTTGGCTTCACATTCAATAGATGTGGCATAGTAGGTTTGTTCATCTGCTTCTCTTTCTTTGTTTTTCCACTTTTACCACTGGCTGAATGAGTCTTTCAGCAAAAAGTGAAATGAGAGAGCTGATTAGTTGACCTGGAATTTCCTTATCTCATATCAGGACTCTAGCTGGAAGGGACTGAGTGAGGCCTGATAGAGGCCATGCTCTGTGTGCCAAGTTCCACCTTCAAGTGTGGCTGTGGTTGCAATCCTAGGGCAAGGGGTGGCTATTTTTCCTTAACAGGTTTATTAAGATATAATTGATATGCCAGAAAATTCAATTTAAAAGTATAAAATTCAGAGGTTTTTAGTAGAGTCACAGAGTTATACAACTATCACTGTTATCTGATTTCAGAACATTTTCATCACCATCACCACTGCCAAAACACTGGGTCTGTTAGGAGTAGCCTCCCTTCTCCTCCCCATGGACGTCTAGGTGTCCTAGAAAATAGTAGCTCTTTTGGAGCCCGATAAAGGCATGAGGCTAGGTATACATTCAGAGATGAGGGTCCAAAGCAATCAGGAGTTGGTGATGATCTGAGGAACAACAACAAAATAAGAACCAGGTCTAAGGGGAGTGCCATAGTTTAAAGAAAGAACAGGGGGAAGTCAGGTACCAAGAATACTTTCATGGCTTTAGAAGTAGTGGGCCCTGACAGAGGTAGACCTGAGTTGGATATTTTCCTAATCAGCTAGAGGGTATAATGGTGATTTCTAGAGTCTAATGGTGATTTTTCAGTCTGTCTTCCTTTCTCATCACTGTAGAAATTAACTATGGGTAGGGTTACATAGATACACAGCAACCCAAGAGATATTCTTCATTGATTGTGACTAATGTGGTTACTTAATAAAGTATTTCAAGATTTGAATTTTCTGTTATTTGTGCTTCAAAAACACACAACGTATTCACCCAATCATGCCACTAAAGTAATAAAACCTGTAAAGTACTACAAATTGCGTAGTTCTAGATGAAAACTCTCAACTGTGATTAAAACATGATTTTTAAAAATAACATTTCAGCTAACTCCAACTTATTTGTGCATCTAATATTCTTCACTGTTAACTCTAATGTGTGTATCATGGGCCTGTCCAAACATGTATTATTTAGTACTTTTTCACAGTAATATGTGAATGTATTTACTGTATGGTTTTACATTTATCTAGTGAATGAATCACCTTTAATGAGGTGAATAGCTAAAGGAATTATAGAATTATGCTTGACACACAAAAGACAACACGTAAATATTTGTTGAAGGTATGATTTATCAACAAGGCAATTAACCTAAGTTAAATCATGGTTCCACTATGAAAAAAGAAAGGAAGAAAGAAAGAAAGAAAGAAAGAAAGAAAGAAAGAAAGAAAGAAGAATATAGGGTGTGGAGGCTCACAGGAGTGAGTGACGAGAGGAGGGAAGTAAAGGGTAGAATGATTGCTGTGGCACAAGATCACTCAGGTCTTCCCTTCCCTTTGCTTGCAGTGTGCTAAAGCTTTACCTTTAATATGGTCCTAAGTAACAGTACTTATTAAGACAGTAAACCATTAACATTTGACAGAGATAAATTAGTACATAAAGGCATATAAGACATTACATGGAAGGTTTTTAAGTAAACCATTATGCTCATTACCATTAGAAATATAGTAAAGAGCTGTCTTTACTGTATCAGTAAGGAGTCTTTACTGATCTCTATTATATATGCATACTTCAGATATTATCCAACAGCAATGTAGTATTTAGTCCAATAGTAGATATTATTTAGGTACCTTCTGGACCTGAGGTTTGCATTTCAGTCAAACTTGAAACAGAAATTAAAATTTCAAATTCCAAAAAGGAATGTAGAACACTAATTATGTGTATTAAACAATATGCTGAGTTATGGAGAACAAAAAATGACCTCTGCAGTAGTTTTTCTCTTCAAAAAGGAACAAAAAAGAACAGTAATTCCATGCTATCAGTACTACAATAAATAATAACAGAACATAAAGTTAGCTCTGAAGAATGGTTAATTCTGGGTGTGTTTAGGGTTGAAACCTCTGAAGGGCAAGTCAAGGGGCAAGAAGTCAAGGGTTCAGGTAAGTGAGAGGTTTGCAATGCTGCCCAGAACACTTAGTAAAAAAAAATTCTGGAAAGGAGAAGATAAATCAGAAAGTAACAACAATATTCAGGGGCTAGAAATCTAGTTTTAAAAAGCGTTTATAGCAGGTACAAGAAATGAAAGAAACAGTAGGAGAGGAAATGGAGAAGTCAGATTAGCTGGCTTTTTCTAACTTTCCTTGTGCCTGTCCATGGCCAGATTTGGAATCTAAGGATCAGAAAGACCATTGTTTTGGACACTTAGAGAATGGCCATGGGAGAAATTCATAAGTCAGAACTGAAGTGAAGTTTCATAATGCAGAGTTCAAGGAAGGGAGAAGCTGGGTTGGTAGGTAGATCTGGTACACAAACTTTGAGTTCACTCAGAAAGATTTTAAGTGCTGGAAGGAAATAAAAAATGATGAACAGTTTCCAGGGAATTATCTGGAGGCCAGTAAATGGCAATAACAGGAAAAAAAGGAAAGCAAAAGAGTGATGCGACCAGATTATGAAATTCAAGGAAGAGAAGACCATTGGCAATGTTAGGATGGGAGCTCTGATCTGCTTCTCCTGTCCTCTTCACACTTGATGGTGTGAAACATAAAGCAGCCTCTGATTTGGGGGAGCCATGTGAAGCAGCATCCTTACCAAGTTGTATAGCGGCTAAGGTGAAGAAAGCAGAGAGAACTGTGCGAAGGCCCTGAAGTTGGAGAGTGCCTACTCAGTGTGCAGTTCTGTAAAATTTCTCCAGAGTAGAAGTTCAGAGGGAAGAGCAATGAGAAAGTTTGTGGAGAAAGCACCAGACCAGGTGTGATGGTCGGCACATATTCCCTGTGCTGGGTTTTGGGTGTGGCAATGCTGACCACACAAATCAGCCTCAGCTCCTGCTTTTGCAGAATTAGAAGGCATGTAACTTTGACCTCTTGAGAAAGAAGGCAAGGTGCAGAGGAAAAATGGCTTGCCTGCAAGCTTCCCAGAGTGGGTTACTATCTTCTCTGAAATTGAACTCTAAAATTTCTGCAATTTCCTTTCTACTGAGTTGCAGAGAGGAGACAAACTTAAAACTTAAAATTTCAGTTCACATCTGAGCACACTGACTTTTTAAAGTAAAATTAACCTATCCAAAAATTTTTAAAAGTTAAATATTTTATTTTTCTTTTCCTCTAATAGTGGTTTGAACCATCATGAGAGTCAGATGATCTTGATTAGTTTTAGGCAGGCTAGGATGGAACTTCTTATATGTCCATTCAATAGAACATGTAGATTACACTAACTTGGGCCACAAAAATCTGATTTACACTGTTGGGGCAAAATACATGGCTGTATGATCCTTGAGCTGTATCTTGTTTTCTGTTGAGTCTCTAGGGGATAGAATCTCCTAGGCATTTTAGAAATAATTTTTCACAAATTTTATAAATAATTTGTGAAATAAATAATATTATACTGGAAAGATTAAGCAAGTAGGTTAAGGATAGGATGTATAACAAAGGGGCAAATGTCATGCTAAGAGGGACAGCGATTAGGAGCAACTTTACCAACATGAATTAGAGCCAATATGGATTGAAGCTTCTTTTCAGTCCTCAGATTCAGCAAAGGAATGAAAAAAAAAAAAAAAGTTATCCCTTGCTTGAACCTTTCTTTCCCCAGTAAGTGCTGCTCCCATCATTAAAACTACCCAACTTGAGTAAGATTCAAGATTAGAAAATGAGCTCTGCTAAGAGGTTGGTAAATTGAAACCAATCTCATTTGGTCCAGATAGTATCAATTTTCGCTGGGAACTTTTCAGTAGCTGCAGAGATGCTGCTCTGGAGGAAAATGAGATGGTTAGGCAAGTGACAGTGGATACCTCATTTGTTAAGACAGATCTTAATGACACTCTTTCATTTTCCTAACTCATCTATTTTATGTTATTGTGTATTTGTGAATACAAAGATTACAATCACTATTATCAGAAGGATAAATGTTTTGAGTTATTTTTCCAGTGCATGACTCTTAGTATAAATCAGTTGTCATGGTTTTATATCTAGATGTCCTCCCAAGAGTTTCATGTGCTCATAGGTGAGGCTTTTGGAAGATGGTTGGATTATGGAGGCTTATCGCAGACTTGATGTTGGGAGGTGGAGTCTGATTGGAAGAGGCTGGTGTTTGGGGGCATGGCCTGAAGGGTTATCTCCCTTCCTGACTCCTCCCTTGACAATCTCTCTGCTTCTGGGTCTCCATGCCATAGGCAGCGCTCCTCTGCCTTGCCTCTGTCATGCCTTCCTGGGTCTTGGAGCCAGCAGACTACAGGCCAAAATCAACCTCCCCTTCTTTAAGTTGTGGGTGTTGAGTCTTGTGTCTTGACGAGGAGAAAGTTACTAAGACATAAGAGTAGAGGACATGTATACCCATGTCATAGGATCTGAAGTATAATTTTTACTGTTTTCATTTGTTATGGAGGGTTGTAAGTATTCTATATTTTACTTTAATGGCATGCTACTAGTCTCATATATCACCTTTTTCATGCCAATCTCTTCTTCAGCGATGAAATTTCCTATTAGGACACAGGAAAAGGCATTATCTTTTTTGTAAGGGTATGCTTCACATTTAGTTTCTAAGGCCAGAATGTGTCAAAAGATGTCTAGCCAATTCAAATAAATTAATAAACACATAAATAAGGACCCAAATTAGATAACTGCTTCAAACATTTCTTCTATGTAGTAAAAATATTACAACCAGCATACTATTTCTTAGCTACTTTCCAGTGTTAAGCCCCAGATAGAAATTAACAGATCAATTATCTAACTAGCAATTTAAATGCTGACATCACAGTTTTCAAACTTTATGTGCATAAAAGTCACTCAGAAAACTTGTGAATACTGTGACTTCTCAAGCCTCACTTCCAGATTTTGAGTCGAGTATCAAGATTTGAAGTGGGAAAATGCATTTCAATTATAACCCTGTGAATTCTGACACAGGTGATCTTGGCCCCCCATGCTGAGAAACACTGGCCTAATGTGAATACTTACATAGCCTATGAACCACAAGCAGAAAGCTGGAGAGATCCATTCCCTAGCATGAATTCCACAGTCAATCCATATGGCATTCCTCCCTGTTTGTTCTTTTCCAGAGACCTGCTCAAAGAAAACCAAAAAGTAGCAAAAGCCATAAGTCTTAGTATAATAATTTTTATTTACATGGCATTATATTTAATCCTTTCAACAAATCTACAGAATGTATACACGTGCATGCCTTTGAGAATTTTAAGCATACCTTTGAGAATTTCCAGGGAATATTAAAAACTGGTAAGAAAAAATGACATAGCTAAAGTCACGGTACTAGTGTGAGTTGGGACAAATGCTTTTGGCCTGGAATATTAGTTTAAAACTCTTCATCCTCTCACAATTAGCTGGTCACTGAGAGCTGCATTTGGAAGTGTAGAAGCAGAGACTAGAGAGCTAGTGTTTTGGGCCATCTGATTACTTCAGTAAAAGATTTTACAACATTCTTCCACCTTCCATGGGAGGTAGAAAGATATAACAGGAACAGAAATGCCCCCATCATTTTGCCTAGAGTGCACAATTCTTCTGTATAGACTATTTCCCCACCTCACACAAAAAGAACTGCACATGTAGCTTCACACAAACTGATACCAACAGATCAGGGGTCAGAGACCTTGTTAAAATTCACAGCATTGTGGTTACTATAAGATGTTAAATCTCTGGAACAAGAATTCCCACCCTTTTCAGTGATAGCCTTTGAAGTCTTTAGAAGAGTTCTCAAGAACACTTTGAAAATTAGTCATAATTTATTTGATTTTAAAAATTAGTTGCAACACAATTTAGGGTAGGGAGGGAAGGGAGAAGATTGTTATAAAATCTAGCAATATGTACAGTGGTAATTTTAAAATAAGAAAAAGAGGAATTTAAATATTTCCATACGCCACCCTGATATCCAAATATATACCACTCTGATATCCAGCAGCAAAATAAAGAAGAAAGTCAAATGACCACTAATGGCCAAATTATACAGACAAAAAGAACTATCTGATTGGTTCAATCTATTCAATGTCAAGAAAATTCCAACTTGTCCAGATTACTTGCCATGCTTGACATTTCTAACTGCAGAGCAAACTCTTGGCACTCTTTCTGACACTGGAAATATGGAGGAAACCCAGAGATTCACACATGTGCTCATTCTACATTTAGTGAGACTAGGACTAATGTATTCAGAGTACATGCTTTTCCAAGGCATACATTCAGGTTCCAGACACACAAGTTCCAAGAAGTACACACAACATGGGTGGCATAAACCTCATGGGTGGGTATACCATTACACTGACCTAATCCAATCAACCAACTCAGCAACTAATAGGACCCAGCATTTCACACATCTGGTTTGAGTTCGTGCTGCAAGTTCCTGCCAGGGACTGATTGAAACTGAAAACTTTTGACTCAGAATTTTATCTTTGGATGACCGAAGAGACCTAATCATAAAGCAAATAAATACTATGTTATTAAATCTAATGTGTTTTTCAGCAATCACATTCTTTCCAGAGCATCTTTTTAATTATTTAAGGGACGGAGTGGTAAAAAAACAGAACCACAGAATCAAAAACTCTAAACAGGTAGGAATCACTATGGCCCTTATACCTAAAATTCTATGCTCAGTGGCTATATTCACGAACCTTTACTAAGGCAAATTTGAGAGAAGACACTGTATTCACGGTATTGTAAGTTGATCAGATTCTTTCCCATAGGATATTGCAATCAAACGGACAGTGATGGGAGCGGAAGACAGCATATGAGCCCTACTGCAAAGAACTCCAGTAATGCCCTGCTTTCTATCCTTCTTTAGGTTTGATTGTTCTGCTTTTACTTTGGTTTCTAACAAATATTTCTCTCTCTCTCTCTCTCTCTCTCACACACACACACACACACACACACAGAGTAAGTCAGTCTGTCTGAAGTGGTAATAATGCAAATAAAATGGAATTGAAAAATAATCTAGGTGATTTTATGAATGTGAGTGCTGAATCCCAGTGTGAATTAAATGGCTCATCTACTGTCACATAAACATAGGCAGAGTCAAATCTAGAACTGGAGCTTCCACTATCACATCATCACTTCATTATTAAAGAAATATTTAAATGTAATAACTGACCCATAATAGATGGATATTAAAGTTGAGAACAGTTAGAATACAAATATTTCCAGAGCTCAAAGAAAAGAACCAATTCTAGTTATGATAAACAGCACTGGAGAATTAATGCCTCCTCTCAAGTTGTAAGAATGGTGATTCTTCTCACAGCGTACCTTTAAAACATAAAGTGGACGCTTCTCATAAGAGGACCCGATGTGAATTTTTCTAAGTATATCAGGATACTTCTCAGTTATTACTTCTATCCAAGAGTAGATCTATGAAAACAGAAATCAGAGGTTAGTCACACGACAAGTTCGAAGTATTTCTCTCACTACAGGAAGCAGATGGTTTCTTAAAAAAATGAGATTCACTTAAATTTTTGCAGATGGAAGAAATGAAGAACAAAAATACTAGGGTAGGGTTTTTCTTTTGCTATTTAGGAAAATTAATAAAATTAAATTTTCAACAGCTGTCAAAGTCTAGAGAAAGTTAAAAAACACTAAGAAGTATAAAACAAGGTCAAAAAAATTAAGCTTTAAAGTATGGATCCTGAAAGTTATTTTTAAAGCTCGTCACATCTAATCCCTGCCTCTATGCATCCGATCTTCTTACTACTCATTTAAGAGCTCATGTGTATGTGAGACTTAAAGAAAGATAAATTTGTTGTTCAAGACTAAGGGAGCTGGGGTACTGCCTTTACCTAGAACAAACAGCAGTGTCACTGTCTCCCACTGAATACTTGTGCTAGCACAATGAGACTGGCAGAATGGCAAAGGTGAGGACAGCCTGTAGGAAAAAACAATGCCACCATAAGAAATTTTATTTGGACTTCTCTTCTTAGTCAAAGTTTAGTGGTATCTGAGATTCTGTCATAATGACAGTGAGAGGGGAAAAATTCCAAAATTCTGGGACCAGTGTTAGGCTGGAATCTACATCCGAGCAGGCACTGAATTCATGTGTGGTTGATGATCTCTGGGATTGAATTTGGTCATATTTTAATACAGAACAACTTTCCAAAAGCCATAGCAAAAACCATGTAACTTCTGATATAGGAATGATCAACTCTTTACTATTTCTCTGGAATCTTTATTAGAGGTGTTTTGAAATAGCAATCTTAACTGACAAGAAATTGAGCCCCATTACCCTAGGGTTTTCTTAGAGTGATGGAACCTATGTGTGTACTATCATTATTGAGAAAAAAAACTACATTTTATAAAAGACCCTTGGTAAGCCACCATCAACTCAGTGATTAGACAGTCTGTCAGTAAAATAGATAGTTCAGCTGGGGCCAGGGGATGCTCCCCTCCACTTGCTGCTGACCACCCCCACTCCCTCTCACCTGAGCCACTCACCTGAGCCAAATCACCAGCCCTTTTCCTAAGGTGTATTACACAGAGGCAGAGATAAGAAATGCAAAGACACCCCTCCCCCAAGCCTGTACAGAAAAATTCCAAAATTCCAAACCAGGGCATACATGCAGCAGACATGCCAGCATGATTTGAAGTAACCTTTTCTTCACCTAGAGCTCATTGAAGGTTCATGTGTATGGACTGAATCTCATCCATTCACTTATAACAGGATGAATTATGGGAAAGGACATGTGCAACAGAGGCGGCTGACATGATTCAGTACCCTGTCAATCGTGCTCTGGAGGACCTCTGATGTGAGGTGTCTTGAAGCAGGTGGGATGTTTTCTAAGCAATTTTTTTCACATTGCAGTAGATTACTTAAGATTTTCTGGTGTAAGACAGTGACAAAACAAAACAAAACAAAACAAGCCAAAAGAAGAAAACCCTCCTTCCTGTTAGGCCATTGCATTGAAAGGGCTGATGCAGAATCACTTTGAAGAGGAGGGAAAAATTCAGAAATTTCCTAGGAAAAAGACAGCTCTTATCAATTGCTTGGAAAGGATTAGGATTAGAGAATGGGAGAAAGTAGTACAAATTATTTTCTGGAATGTTATATGGATGGGCTGACTTGCATACACCAAATTCATGTTAAAGTCCTAATGCCCAGTCCCTTAGAATGTGGCTGAATTGGAAACTAGATGGTTAAATTACAAGGCCTTAGGCGTGGGTACTAATCTATTCTGACTGGCGTCCTTAAGAAGAGGAAATTAGGACAGAAAGAGACCTTGGATATGGACTGTAAGTATTGGACACCCACAACTTAATCGAGGAGGGATTTACTTTTTGTTTTATCTTATAAATGTTAGACTGATTTATAAGCACTGCTCTGGGAAGTTACAGTTTGTCTACAATGGTGAGTTACCTAACTCTGAACATACTGCAAAAAGGCAATTACAAGTCAAAGTGGCAAGATAAAACCACAGCTGACTTGTTGCAGCCAGCACAAAGACAAGAACAGTAAGGCAAATGGAAGGATAGAATTTGGCTTTACTAGAAAAGAAACAATTTAGGAAATTTAAAAAACAAGTGTTCTGAACAGGGAGGAAAGACAATAGGATACAAAATTACAAGTGCTTTAACTCCAGCCGTGTATCCAGCTGCATAAGCAAAGTGGAAGAACACAACTGACACAGACAATTTAGTAAAATTACACTTAGGAACCCTAAAAATTTGATTAAAATTGAAACTTTTTTTTTTCCAGCACCGGGGATGGAACTCACAACCTCATGCCTGCCAGACAGGTGCTTAAGCCACTGAGCCAAACTCCCAGCCCTAGTTTTTGAGACAGGGTTGCACTGTGTAGCTCAGGCCGGCCTTGCACTTGCGTTGTAGCCCAAGCCGGCCTCGAACTCACAATGCTCCACCTACCTCAGCCTCCCCAGTGCTGTTGAAGCTTGTTCTGCTTTAAAAAATTTTAAAATTTCAAAAGGTCTGCTTTAGTGACATGCTAGCCCCACTGGAAAATAACCCCTTGTCAGTGATTTCCCAACTCACACTTCTAAAGCAGGTGCACACAGTACATGTATGTCTTAAAAACCCAGCCATGAGGCTCAGGTGGCTGTGAGTACTGTGCACCCAGCTGTTGATTGTCCAATGTCCTCAGAAGAGTGGGCAGAGCACAGACACCCTTATGTGGTAATGAAGGACCAAGAGACACATTGCCAACCCTACTCAAAAGGAAATCTTTATTTGTAAATCAGTTTTGGTACCCAGTGACCAGGATAGTTTTCTCCTTTTAGAAAAAATACACATATCACATACCCGTATATGATTTTTTTGGTTTTTGCATTTAAATGCTATTTTACTTTGTGTTGTAAATGGAGGACAGAGGAATAAGAACTTTGTCTTTTTTTAAGGTAGAGACATCCATCAGTTTACACTGAGCTCTGTGTTCCTGGGAGGGAATGGAACCCCAAGTAAGGAAGCATGGCAGCAGAAGACCCAGGGCCCTTTCCTCCCTGATCCCCAAACCCTCCTCTTTCTTACTTAATTTCTACTTAATAGGAAGTTGGTTATACTTTAGGAAATAGAGCTTTCCACTAAAAGGAGAGAGATCCTCACCTAACCCAAGTCAGATCTTTTTCCTTTCAGCTACCTTGAAAAAAAATTCTCACCTCCCCTGCTCCTTCATGAACACATCTGCTTTGCCTAGATAACTACACCTGCAGGACGAGCACACTTGACAAAGTGGAAATGAGTGGTTAGTTTCCCTTCCTGTTCCCTTTAGAAAGCTTCTGTGATAGAGAAAATGGGGCAGGGGTGGGGTGGGATGGGGTGAGGGGACTAAAGACCTGATTCCTCTCTCCTAGCCAAAGAAAGCAAGATTAACAGAGCATAGAGAATGAAAAAGACCTTGATATTACAGACTCTGAGCTACAGTGGGCACAAGTGGGATGGCTGGGAGATGGGAAAGAGAGTAGTGTGAAGAAGTAGGAGGGGCTTGATGCTGGAAGTCTAGCCCACTTAGTGTGTGTACTAGAAAGGCTTGTCACCAGTCTCATTGAGAAGGCATTCATAGATGAGGGCTTGTCACAGCAGAGGGGTCACAATAGGCAGAAGGAACCTTCTTCTCTCAGCCAACAGTCCAGGGAATGTGAATGCTGGTGCCATGACTGGTTATATCAGCAGAAAACTCATTGATGTTGAAGGTTTCATGACATCCAGTCAGGTGCCAGGCATTGTTTAGGCCCTGCGTGAGATCACATGTGCAGATGTGGTACTGGTTCTGCTTGCTTAGTTTCCAAGTGACCTCCTCAGTGTACTCAGACCATCCTCCTCCCGTGCGGCCTTTGTGCTGAAGTTGGTATAGCAGCTGCCACCATTCCAGTTCCCAGGAATGGGCTTAGGATCAAAAGATGCTATCACTCTGAAGTCTCCATATGTACTATTCAAATCACATAGGCTATCCAAAGAGAATCTCCCATGGAGATACTTTCACAGGTTCCTATTAGGAATTTTTACTGAGCAGACATGATTTCAGCATTCTTCCCTATAATCTTGACTCTGGTGTACAAGCAGGCCCAATAGTGACCCTCTGCAATATCCCTGCCATAAGCTTTGTCTACTCCCAAACTACCGTAATATGGACCTTGGGGCCCAGGGAATGTTGGAAGCTGAATTGAGGAGGTGTTCATCTGTCCCCATGAGAGTATATTCCTCCTCCAGTCCCAATCAGTGGTGCTGGTTGCATACTGTAGCAGTCAGTGCTTATTAAAGAAGAAGATTTAATGCAAGATATACAAACATATAAGAATTTACAAGATTAGCTTACAATGGCCACCCAGAGAGTCAGATGTGGAAAAGTGCAAAAAAGCTGTCTAAGGCCTGGAGATTTGAAGGATCCAGTCAAAGGCCTGGAACCCGCTACAGTGTCCCACGTTAAGTCTGTCCTTATTTTCACTTTCATCTCATGTGAGTTTGTATCAAGAGAATGAAAGGTGTGCCCTGGAAACTGAAGAGTGTGCTGGAAACTAGTGGATGAAGTCCAAGATGAAGGTGAAGACTGGAGCTCCTCTGGAGAAAGAGAAATGAGCCTTCTTTCTTCATTTCCCTTTTATTCCATCCATGCAACAAGGCTGTTGGGTGGTGGTACTAACACACAGGATGGGTCTTCTAAATCCCTTCAGCCATACCCAGAATTATGCCAATCCAATTTAGCTGGGCATTTCTTACTTAACTTGACACAATCAGTTAACTATCACACATATCTTGTCCATTATGTGTTTAAAGGTGTGCCCTAAATTGGTCTCCACAGGCTTCCAATTATACTACTTGAACACTTCACAGAACACCTGTTTATTGTGATATTTGCAAAAGGTTCCCAAAACAGCCATAGGGATAAGGTACTTGATACCGATGGACCCCTCAGTCTGGAAAGTTCAATAGCCATCAAAATTCCACTCAGACAACTAACTCTTCTACACACTTGTGCTCACAGTCCAGGGTGCCAGTCTTGTGGCACAGCCCTTCTCCAGTTCTGTCAATCCAGATATACAGGTCTTGGACTTTGTTGCCCTGAGGCAGAAACACATTCAACTACTTGATGCCTTTGTTCAAGCAGGAACTTGCTGAGGTGCCCATGATGGAAGATGTTCTGGGTATCGAGTAGGTGCATGGCAGCTGTGAGAGTGAGGTGAGGACAGCGTGGAGGAGGCTGGTGTACTGTCAGGTGCCCAGGTCTTCTCCCATTCTTGGTTCTGCTGAGAGGTTTATTTTGACTCATGGTTTTTAGAGAGTTAATCCATGGTCGGATGGCTCCATGGCAGAAGGGTGCAGGAAGGAAAGGTACTCACCATGGTAGCCAAGGAGCAGAGAAAAAGAGACAGAAGAACCTGGGACAGGAATACACCCTTCCAGGTCAGCCCCCAGTGACCCACCTCCAACAGGTCTTTCTCTTACACCACATTCAGTTACTGAACTCATCAAAGGTTGAATCCATGGATAAGTACAGCATCCCAATGGTCCAGTCACCTTCCAAGTGCATAAGACTTGTCAGGGGGGTTATATGTAAACTATAACATGAATACATACAGGACACAAGAAGCAAGTATGAGGACACAAGAAGGAAGCCATCTACAAGTCAAAGAGAGCAGCTTCAGAAGAAAATAAACCTGCTGACATCTTGACCTCACACTTCTGGCTTCTAGAGCTGTGAGCAAATAAACTCACGTTTAACCTACACAAACTGTGGTGTTTGATTATAGAAACCCTAGCAAACCAACATAGTCATAGATTTGTTATCTCCTGTCATTTTCAACAAGTAAGAAAGCAACATTTTTTAGTGGAAGAATTAACATATATATATATTTTAAAAA
The DNA here is from genome assembly GCA_004363535.1 of Dasyprocta punctata. Classification (NCBI taxonomy): domain Eukaryota; kingdom Metazoa; phylum Chordata; class Mammalia; order Rodentia; family Dasyproctidae; genus Dasyprocta; species Dasyprocta punctata. The sequence continues at coordinate 49,801 of RJWM01003028.1, read as the reverse complement.
ACCTTCTGTTTAAATCATTCCCCTTTCTCCAACAAACTCAATGCAACAGTGACATATTCATCTTCTGTAGTTTGCAAATCATGACTACCAAGCCCCTCTGCATTTTTGTTACTCACTGCTGGTGACAGATGCTGGGGAGATGTGTTCTATGTGAACAGATGTAAGATATGAGAGGAAAAAGTGGGGATACAATTTTCATACCTCTGTCAGCAAGCCAGGCACACGAATTCTAGAAGCAGACTGAGTTCTTGTTTAACTAACTGGAAAGAAGCAGATGCTCTTAAAAATTAACTATAAAATTGATTCTTATCACCTATGTCTCAGGTAATAAGATATAGAATGTGGTCCCTAATAGTTTCCGGCCACCTAATCGAAAATGCTAAAAATAGCCATATTAGATAATCTAGTAGCATATGCTCCTAAGATAGACCAAAACTCTTCAAGGTGTTTTTGTTTCTTGGAGTATCCTGTACAAAAGAGAAAATCTTCTGAGGAATTCACCCTTCAGCGAAAAACCATGGGGAAATGGCTATGTGCACTATGTTAAAGCTTACTGAGGGTAACTAAATACCAAAAATATGTTCAAATTCCCTCTAGGAAAACTGGAGTCTATGAATATGGAGAGGAAAATAATCCAGTCACTTAATTATTAAAGTATAGACATGATGACAATGATGATTACTGAGTTAGTAAAAGTAGGTTCTTCTTCAAAGGAATAAAACATTTACTTATAGTATGTTAAATATAAGTGAATATATTTTAATTTAGTGATACAATCTTGCAGTTACTTACTAAGAGGAAATTTTGGATAATGGTCCAAAGAGACATGAGTAATTGGACTGGTAATTTTTTGTGGCAGTTTAAATTTAAAAATCCTGTATTTCATTTTCTGTTGTTCTCTCACATGCAGTGTTACCCCTAGAGAATGAACATACTTTCAGCTATGCACAAACATCCTCCTTCCAGATAGTTTACCACATACAATGCAATCTTCCCTCCCAGGGAAGATATCTACAAAGAAAAAAAATGAATCACTATCATATAATCAACCTAAGCATGATCTTTTTTAAAAATTATCCTCTACCAATTACAATTCCTTGATAATTTCTCATATTTGAAATGGCAATGCTGGCTAAATGAAAATGGTAGCTTTGAAGGGCAGTGTGATGACTTACTTCATTTAGTGAGTGATATCGTTCATAGTATGATGAGGAGGTCCGGGGGCTGACTGTGTCATTAGAAGTCTGTTGTCGAATAAGATCTTTCACATCTCCCATCAAGACACTGTGGGATGAAACAGAGGTGAGCTGTCTTCCATGCAGAGCACTGGTCTTCTCATGTAGCCCACTACAAACACAGTAGGTGAGCATGGGGAAATAACGGCTAACAGATCTAATAGCAACTGTTCATCGAAGTAAAAACATCACCATCTTACACTGTGATTAGCAGAATTCACCATTCCAGCAAAGCTCAAGTGGGTGCTGAATGAAAGAAACTCTGACTGGGTATGACTTCCAGACCTCCAGAACTTCACCCTTTCTCACCAAATCTACTCTTCTTGACAGATTCTTTAGCATCTTTTATACGAACATGTAGATTAATGGACACTTTCTTCAATCTAGAGCAATATTTTATGACTGTTTTCAGTTAATGGTCAAGGAGAAACAGAAAGCCTTTTCTTCTTGTTTTCCACTGACCTACATCAGATGTTCTGCAGAGGTAAAAATTAGCAAATCTCTTGAGAAGTGGAAGTATGAGACAAGAGAAGCTGGCATCTTGCTTTTTCTATTAACTAGACAAATACTTTAGGTGAATTAAACCATCAGTATTAGGATGAACAATTTGAAATTAGCTATCATATTAATGAAGATTTCTTTTATCTACACCAGTGGATAAAAGCCAAGGCTTTCGGGTTGAGGGTTTAGATCAGTGGTAGAGGGATTGCCCAGCAAGCACAGAGCCCTGGGTTAGATCCCCAGCACCACCTCGTTCCCAAAAGCCAAGGTTTTGACATCAGAAAAATTTCAGTTTGACTTCTGCATACACCATATTTCAGTTGGTTAACATGGAGAAATTCCTTTGTAAGAGTTTTCAAATTTCATTTAAGTTGGAATCGTATTTATCTTAAAGTTAAATAAAGATTAAGTAATACAATACATAGATTGGTCCAGCACAGTTCCTGGAAGGCTGTGAACACCTATGATATCGTACTCATAATAATTACAGCATATTATCCAGATACATAGGAAAGAACACAGGCCTAAGGAAAATATGAGAGAGCAGGCAGAGACTGGCAGTTGGGCATGTTGGTTAAAAACCGAAGGAACATGGGCTAGTGTCTGAACAGAAATCGTTCATGATTTAAAAACTTTAAAAAATCATTTATTTGACATGATAGCTGCTATCTTACTCTCTAACATGCAAAACTGTAGCACAAAGAAGTTAATAAGTCCTCCAAGATGACACAGATAGATAAATGTCAGTGGCAGACACCAACCCAGGTTTTCCTCAGACTTGCTCATTTAGGGCCACATATTCAGAAATGTTTGCTAACTTTGTGAAGGGAGAATTTTTAAAAAATCTAAATCCACTCCCCACTCAAGAGCAGCTTTTGTAAAGCAGTACCACAAAGCTCCATTTGGTGAATAACAGTTTTGCTCCCCAGTTGTGAGTGCAGTGACCCCGAAAGAGGAAGAATGAGAGCCTCTATAGATCATTGAGTCTAACCTTCATTCTAGGCAAAGAGCTGTAGTACAAGAGATTAAACCATTTGTCACAGAGCTGGGCCTTGGGCTTTATCACCAGCTCACTTGAGAGAATTTCATGCTGTCATGTTTAATGTCCTTTATTTCTACAAAAAGCAGTTATACTGTCTCCTAATGCACAATGGATGTTTATAATAGCTATTCAATATATATCAAATTATGCCTACCTGAATGGAATTCCGCTCTCATTTAAATGGGCTTTCACATCGCTTACATCAGACGCATTCACAAAAAAATGGACTTCTTTTTTCTTTTCAATAAATTCAGCTGTTACAGGCTGCCAGAGAACAATCTATAGTTTCAAGGGGCAAAATTGATTAAAAACAGTTATTCACATTATTCTCATCTGTAGCTAGAGCCATAAAAGTTTTATCTATAATGGAGATATGAAAAGGAAATTTCTTGGTTACTGGTATTCATTCATTCACATATGGTAATACAAACATTTATTTTTCAGTGAGATCTTTTTAGTCTTCTCTGTAATTTTAGTTGCTGAAGAGGGCCTGGAACCTATCCAATACTCAATAAATGTCTGACAAGACAATGAATAAATGAATATTTTACTCCTCTGTAAGATTGGTTGTGTATGTCAGATTTTTAAAGAAAAAATAAAATTTTGTCTAGAAAGAAAGTTGACTATGCAGTACTTTGGTTTCATTTAGGCCAGGTATAGTGGTATATACCTGTAATCCCAGCAGTCTGGGAAGCTGAAGCAGGAGGCTCACAAGTTCAAACCTAACCTAGGCAACTTAGTGATTTAGCAAGACCCTGTTTCAAAAATAAAAAAAGGGCTGGGGATGCAGCTCAAGGCAAAAGTCCTGAGTTCTATCCTCAGTAAGCTCCCCCAAAGCTATTGATTTTATTTAATAAAAATTCCATGTACTTCATATTATTATTATGTGTGACTATTCCTTTCCATTAATCTAATTATGGCCTTTGAACAATGCCTTCCAATAATATTTACTTTTCACCTGTTTTACTACACCTTTCCAAAACACTTTCACACTCATTTCCTTGATCATTGTAATACTACTTTGATATAAATCAAGCAGATATTATTCTTTTCAATTGTCAAAAGAGAAATTAAGGTTTATGGCTAATTTGTCTAAAATTACACATCAAATAGTAGAACAAGAAATAGCATTTGAATTGCTGAATGCCTCCTCCAGTGATATTTCCTCTCTCTCTCTCCTGGTGTGATGGCCATGAAAATATACCACTCAGCTCCTGCTGACCAGAGCATGAGTGAGCAGTGTAGAGTGGTCTCCCGTTCCAGTGGTCACTCATCCCTGGTGATCCACAATAGGCCGAAGCCATGTTGCCCAGTGCTGCAGCCAGCACTGGTTGAGCACTGTGGGCATGCTGCTGTAGGCCTATTGATCCTAGGTATGAATGAGGCTCTTACAACAGGTTATTCAGCTAACGGACAACCCTGTGCTAGCACAGTCTTCATTGGAAGTGCCCTGCAGTCTGAGATCCTCCACGCAAGGTCCTTCTTCCTACAGAAGCGTCAGACTGCACCATGCTCTGAGGTGCTCCTCGTTATCTCCATCTCCCTCCTTTTTATCCTTAGCGAGCATTACCATTATCTGCTGCACTTCTGATTTGGTGTGGCCTCTGCTTCTTGGAGAACACTAACAAAGTCATCACTTTTCTATGTGATGCTTTGTAAACTCATCAATTTTCCACATCTTAGACATCCTAGAGAGATGGGTCCCATGGTTATTGTAATTTTTTTTTCACTTTTTACTTTTTCATTAGTACACATTTACAGTACATAATGATTACAGTCCTCATGGGGAGTTGGTACATGTACATGCACATTTTTAATTCTTTTATTCATCCCCTTTTCCTACTCTCCCTCTTCACTCTCTCCGCTTCTGTTTGCAAAAGACTTATTTCCCCTTGTCTTGTTGTTGTCTCTCTTATTTTGTTTTTTATTTAAATTTTGAGTTTCTCATATACTCCTTGGTTAAGAACCTACCTTTATTTTTTGTGGCATCAGGGATAGAACTCACAACTTCGCGTCTGTCAAACAGGCGCTTAAGCCATTGAGCCAAATTCCCAGTCCTAGCTTTTTGAGGCAGGGTCGCACTATGTAGCTCAGGCCAGCTTTGCGCTTGAGTTAAAATAGCCCAAGCTGATATTGATAAAGAACAATTAATACTCACTTGATTAGATCAGTTTTACATGTCTATATCTATTAATGTAAACAACCATTTTGAAGATAACGATATAACGATATGCAATATTGCAACCATTGTCAAATTTCTATCCTGTTTTGTAAACCTGTAATGTTACTGTTGTGTATTTACTCTAGTCATTTGTTTGTCTCTTTTGCTTTTTCTCTTTGTTATATATGTCTTTTTTTCTTTTTCTCTAAATAAAAAAAAATATATATATATAGCCCAAGCCGACCTAGAACTCACAACTCTCCTCCTACCTCAGCCTCCAAAGTGCTGGGATTAAAGGTGTGTGCCACCACATCCAATTCAAGGACCTACTTTTTTATATAAGCAAAATTCTACTGGACTTCTGTTACTATAGCAACTTTACAAGGACATAGGATTATGAAATTGTCTGAAAAACCAACCTGACAAAGGAGTGTTTGATTTTGAGAATGAACAAAGTCATGTGATTATGGGAAGGAGTAAAACCTGTAACAAAAGAGTTCATACCAGATACATATGGTGAGATGGAATGTAAGAAGGAACATGGCATACAATATAAAACCAATATAAACATAAATTAGGGAAAATTACCTCATAGGCTGCAGTAATATTCTGTAGAACTTGAACTTGCCTGGAAGTTCGAGGAAGAGCAGATAAAACCTGGCCACTGAGGGGAAAATAAAATCACAGATTAATGTTAAATAAAAATGTGAAAATTAGGTACATTATACTTGGAGGAACTTATAGGTAACCATAATAAGAAAGCAAATGTAAGATGTTAGCAGGACAGATGATTTCCCTCAGAGCAGATGTAAAAATCAATATAATCTTTCATTTTTTTCCTCTTAAGCAATTGTAAAATAAACAACTGTCTTGAGTGGAGGTTTACAGAGTACTTAGTTCTTTTCTATCCTGTGTGTGACTGGGTGGGGGAACCAAGAAAATAATGAATTTATCTTTGTACACTGTCAATGAGAATGTAAGTTGGTACAGTCACTGTGGAAAACAATATGGCAATTCCTCAAAAAAATTAAAAATAGAACTATCATTTGATACAGCGATCCTAATACTAGGATATGAAATCAGTATGTCAAACTCCCATGTTTATTGCAGCACTGTTTACAATAGCCATGGAATCAATCTTAGTGTCTATCAGTGGATAAATGAATAAAGAAAATGTGCTATACTTGTACACTCAATGGAATACTATTGAGTCATTTAAAAGAATAAGATACTGTCATTTCTGGTAACATGGATGAACCAGGGAACATTATGGTAAGTGAAATAAGTCAGGCTTACAAAGACAAGCACTATACTTGTATATGAAATCTAGAGAAGTTGATCTTATAGTTGGGGAGTAGGAGAGTGATTACCAGAGCCTAGGAAGGGTAAGGAAGAGGAGGTGACTGACAGATTGGTCAATGGGTACAAAGGTACATTTCGATAGAATAAATTAAGTTTGGTGTTCTGTGGCACAGTAGAGTGACTTGGGCTAATATTATATTGGCTATTTCAAAATAGTTAGAAGAGAGGATTTTGATTGTTCTCATCACAAAGAAATGATAAATATATGAGATGATTAATATGCTAAATCTCATGATTTGATTATTATGCACCTTACACGTGCATCAAAGCATCGTGTATCTCATAAATAGGTATAAGTACTGTGTATCAATTAATAACAAATGTAAAAATTGTTTTTCACTTGACATTGAATTTTCAAGACACATAGTGAATATTTATGCTAACGCTTGTTTATTTCATTATAAAATAATGTCTATCACCATCCCACTTAAGAAATCCAACTTCTTTGTCACCCTTGAAGCTTTCTGTGGATTCCTTATATCTATTACCCTAAGTTTTCATATTCTTTTACTTTTCTTTATAATATGGATTCTTAATTTTGTGTATGAATTCCTGTATGTGGATTCTTAAAGAATACACTTAGATTTATTTGATCTAGCTTTATAAACATGGTAGATGTATGTATTCTTCTGTATCTTGTCTTACCTTGCTAGAACTCTAGTACAATGCTGAATAGAGGTGGAGATAAAAATACAAGATAATTTTTAGGAAAATCTTCTAAAGTTTTACTATTAGAATGCTTGTGGCAGGTTTTTTGTATGTGTCTTTTATTAAAGAAATTCCCTCTCTGGTGAATTTTTATCATGAGTTGGATGGATTTTACATGCTTTTAATAGGTAAGCTTATGTATGGATTTTGTTTTAATCTCTTAGTTTGGCATATTATATTAATATATTTCATAAAAAGCTGGTATTTGGTTTAATTTGTTATTTTCATATTTCCTTGAGCCTTGCAGCTCCTACAGGGCTGTGAGGAATTCTTAAAGTTTCTTGCACTGCCTAGGCATGTTGAATTTCTTATCCTGACCTTCAGTCACTTTTATCCTAATCTCACCTTATTAAGGTGTTGTAAATAAGTACTATACCTCATAAACATAATTAAGAGCAAAGTGAATTCTGGGACAATCGTGTGTGTTGAGAGCCCCTGAGATGACTCAGCCCCCTGTCATTCATGCCTGTCAGTCACACCTAGAGACTGAGGGAGTTCCTGGGCTGAGGTGCTTTAAAAAGCCTGATTTATCAGGGGCTGTTGCTGTTTCTGTGTGATGTGACCTGTGTACAATGCTGTTACTTTTCTGTCACCCTGGCACCATTTTTTGGTATCTGCCGTATCTTTTATTGGTACAGACTTACCCTGAGCACAACTTCCTGTGAGCTTAAATAAAGGTAGCTGGCTTTCCTGTGCCTTTTGGGTGTACGCTTGGCAATTCTTGGCTTGTCGTACACAAAAATCATATACCTGCCCACTACATCAATCTTGCAAGTGAAAACTATTTAAATAAAGAGAAAAAGGGAGCCATGAGGTAAGGAATTGCAATTACAGGTGGAATGTATTGACACCAGGGAAATTATCAGATTTCCAAAATACTTCTGAGTAAACTCAAAAGAACTGTATTATTTAAATTAAAATTAAGCTATATTATTGGCATTTGCAAGAAGAGTGACCATTTTTTAAACTGAACACCATTTCTTTTTTTAGTTTCAGACAATTATTGCCCTTGAAATATGAGGATTTTTTAAAATCAGAAAGAAACTCTTTCTCTCTTGTTCTGTTTAAAGCTAATCCTAAATTTGCTTCAAGTAGTATGGAGAGATAGGAGCAGGTACACCCTCCAGCCTGAAACAATTAAAAAGTTGAGCAAAATGGATGAAGCAATGACACTCCAGACATCGAACAGCAGCAAGATGATGATTAAATGCACCATGTTACCCTGGAGTGGATCCTGAAACAGAAAAGGGACATTCATAGGAGAACTGTGAAATCCAAATAAGTTTAGTTAATATTAATGCAGCAATGTTGGTTTGTCAGTTTTGACAAATATGTCATGGTAATGTAAGATACTAACACTAGGGGAAGCTAAGTAAGGGATATGCAGAAACATTGTATCATCTTTGCAAACTTTTTGTAAATCAAAGAATATTTGGAATACAAATTTTATCCAAAAAGAACAGGTTATTGATAGAACCTGGACAGGGGGCACTGCCAGTTCCAATGAGCCCAACCACTATCTAAGAGAAATAGAGGTTTCATTTTACTTAGGTCACAGAAGACAAGTCAGCAGGTTACAAGGGCCTGCATCAGTGAGCCACAGCCCTTATTCTTAGACTTAGTTTGATCAACTAGCAAACAAGGACATGCAGGCTGTAGAAAGACTCACACCAGAGATAAGGTTCTGGGGTAAGAGATAATTGCTAAGTAAGTCTTCTCAAATCCTGGGAAGCCAAAATGCTAACAATAACTACAAAGAGAAATACAAGGGGAAGAAAAGATAAGAAGGGAAGAGGGGAGGGAAACAACAGATATGGGATGAAATATATTGCTGGGATAGACTGTGACTCCAGATCCCAGGCCATGGGTGGTGGGGGAGGGACCCCTGTGAGTTAGGAAGAAAAACACACAGTTTCTCAACTGGGCTGTGCCTGTGTGTATAGGCACCATCCGTGCAAGAGTATTATATTACTAAAAGCCTCACTTTCACTATCTTTGGAGTTTGATTTCTTTTTCTTTTTATCTCCCCAGAACTAAATTTATTTCTTGCAGATCTGTAGAGACTTAAAACATTGGCTCACAGAGACCATACACTGGGAAATTTTATGTTAATTCCTGGTCAAGTTTAGTATAAATATTCATCCACTGCTTAAATACATAGGTTCAAGGATATATATCAGAGCATTATTCATATTAACAATAATTGGAAATCTATGTAAATACTTAGCAGCAATCAAACTGATGAATGTTGGTGGTGCCACCACATTTTTGAATGTTTTGACATCATAAAGAATGTTTAATTTATAATAGTTAACTTATGAGGTGGAGGTTCATAATGCATTAAGAGAGAGAAAAATGATGTGGCAAGTTATGATCCCATTTTTGGAAAACTAAATTAAAAAGAAAAAGGAAGTAGACAAAGTTATGGTTAAATAATGAACAGATAGTTTTCACTAATTTCAAGGGCAAGGAATGGTAATTGAAGGTGAGAGGAAGAGGGATCAACTGAGATTGTTTTAAAAAGAAAGGTCTTTCTAGTGCCAAAAGGGGAAATGATATTTAACTGACATAAAATTATATACAGGGACCTGTAAATGTGAAAAGAAATACATGAAGGAGGATGATCTCTAAAATGTTAAAGTTGTTTCTTTTCAGGGTAATGAATTTTACGTTTTGCCATATTTACTTTAAAAAACAAAAAGAATGCTTATTTAATCAAAGAAGATATTTAAAAGCTACTTTGTGAAAAAGACAAAGCTTCTCAGTAATGCTGGTGACCATCTGTCTCATCTTGTCAGTACATTCCTTATTATTTTAATAAATAGAATGTCTTCTGGGCCCATAGTGCAGTATAATGTCACCCACTGAGTTTCCTAGCCTCACATAGTATTTCCCTTTTTCATCATCTGTCACATTAGTTCTTACATTTCTGTTTCACTAATGCAGACCATTGCTTCCTCCAAGGTTTTAAAAACTTTGCTAGCAGCATGTCAGTATTATCCCCCAAGATCTAAATAGAATGTTAAATCCTTTAAGTGAACAAGTGTACCTTCTTTGGTGCGTAGTCATTTTCCTTTACTAACATGCCCAACCAGCACTTCCACAGCCAGGTTATGTCATGACTTTACCCTATTGATTTGGAGGTGAGGTGGGGAAGTGAGGTAGGTTCTGAAAGCCAGCTGCGGGACAAGCTCCTAGACAGCAATGGAGACAATGAGATTCCTGTATAATAGAAGCTCTATAGCACTACTTCACCACCAGCAACAAGTTAGCCACACCAATTGCAATGAGCAGCAAGGTCAGAGTGGCAGCGAGAGAAGCATGACCTTCTGAAAACTGTGTAGTTGATTATGAGAACATAGGGGTTCTTAGAAACAAGATAGATGAACAGCCAACAAAATATTGCTTGATCTTTACAATCAAAACAAATCAAGAATGGGTAACAAAAGAGGCCGAAGACAGTTATCTCAGTCAAAAATCAGTTTGGGAGAGGCAGGAAAAGATGGCAGAATGGTAAAAAACAGGGTAAGTGGTCTCCCTGAAAGATACCATCCACATGCTGGAATATAGCAACATGGGGAAGACAAGAAGGAGGGAGGTGGGTCCTCTGGACCCAGGAAGAATCTAAAGCAAGAATTGAAGCCCACAGAAAAAGTAAGAAGAAACACTCAAGCAAAGAAGGTGGTGGCTGGCCGTGCCTCTACCCGGAGCCAGACCCACTCTGTGAAAGGAGTTGCTGGAACCTGGGGATGCAAAGTTGGAGCGCTGTAGCTGTGGTGGCAGTGGTGGCAACCCTGGAGGCCTCTGCCCAGAGAGGCAGCGATGGAGGAGAGTGGCAGTGGACAGGGGGAGCAGACCTGGAGGACTAAACTGGCTGATGTGAGTACAGCAAACTCCAACCTCCTGTGAAGGACAGTGAGGGTCTGGCAGCCATTTTGGGGCCAGAGCTGCTCCTAGTAGGGCACAGTCCTGTGGAAATTGCTCCAACTGAGCCCTGGAAGGTCCCGGTGGGTGACTGGCTCAGTCTGGAGACCACGGCTCCACATGTGCCCTAGGGGTGATAGTGGAAGTTTCACTGATAACTGACCTAGGTTCCCAGGTGGCGGCCCCATCCCCGTGCACTGTGCCAGACTTTGGGGAGCCAAGGCAGACTGGGGAAAGGCAGCAGACAGCGCTGTAACAGTACACCCAGTGGTAACCATCAGATATCCATAATCAGCACTAGTGAGAAGAGCCAGTCTAGCCTTAAGAAATTACAAGATCCCAGGTACACATTTGTCCAGAACAACCCAGGAATATTTCAAGACAAAGAAGCAAAAAGCAGTCTCTGGCTTCCAATCCAAGCAGAACAAACCCAGGAGAAGTAAACACAGAAGAGGTCGGGAGTCCCACAACTAAAGTCTCTGAGGTGATGACAACTGAAGTAAAGAAACAACTTCATGAGGCTATAAAAGAAATTAGAACAGAAATACTAACTCAACTAAAAGAAGAAATGAAAAACATAATAAAAGAATTGCTGGGCATCTCTAAATGAGACATAGATGAAAAAATACAGCATAGGAAAATGAGGGAAACCTGGAATGAGCAATACAAAAAAGATTTAGAATAAGTGAAACAGATTCAAAGAGATTACCAGGAAATCAAAAACTCCAATGAAAGTTGGCAAAACCACCTGAAGGAAACTAAAGATAGACTTTCAAACCTTGAAGACAGGTTTGCAGCTTGAGATTGTGAGAGGAAGTATCTCTTAAAAATAACAAGAAGCCTGGAAGTAACAATACAACAGCTGCAAGACAGCCCAAAGAAACATAACTTAAGAATAAAAGGTGCAAGTGAAAAAGCAGGGGTCAATACAAATCAAATTAAAAGCATGTTTACAGAAATAATTTCAGAAAACTTCCCAAGCATGGGAACAGGAAGTGACTTTCAGATAAGTGAAGCATATAGAACTCCAGCTAAATATACCCAAAATATACCTATACCCAGACATATAATAATCAAGATCCCAGAAATTCAACACAAAAACAGAATATTAAAATCTATTAGAGAAAAATAGACAGATCACCTACAAAGGAAGACCCATCAGAATCACAACAGACTTCTCAACACCAACCATCAGGTCAAGAAGAGCTTGGGGTGAAGTATTTCAAGTCCTGAAAGAGAACAACTTCCAACCCAGATTGATGCACCCTGCAAAACTGTCTTTCAAAATCAATGGAGAAACAAGATATTTCCACAGCAAAGAACAGCTAAAGGAATTTATGACAATCAAGCCAACCCTACAAAGAATACTGATGGACATTTTAGAGAGAGATAAAAAAAAAAGCCCACAGCTCCAAAAACAGCAGCAGAGGGATATCACCAAGTGGGGCAGACAATTGAATAATCCATCATCGGGATTTGAGTCCAGTATTGTTTTCAATAAGCTGTTTAGTTTGATCTTATTCTATCTTGACCTGCCTAATTTTATTATATACGATGACATAGACAGCTATTTCAAAGATAACAAAATATATTAGGGTAGCCTTTATTGATATTTGATCACCTTGTTTTGAAACCCTGTATTGCTCTCATTGTTCTGTTTTGAATGATTTTAACCTATTTTGGTTTGTTTGATTGTATTATAACAGATGATATAGGCAACTGCTTAGAAGATAATATGAGGCATTATAGAAATCAATGTTGTATTACTATGTATTGCTTCCATTGTTTTACTTTTTGTTGGTTTTATTCTGTACTATTTTGTTTGATTATATTAGGCCCGATGGTATGGGCAGTTATTTTGAAGATAACAAGAGGTATTACAAGGGGAAAGGAAGAAAGAAGGAAGGGAAAAGGAAAGAGACATAGATTTATATGTGGGTATGCATAAGATGGTTAAAATGACTATACTACTAATTGTATTAACTATTGAGAGAGAACAGTTGATATTCATATGATTAGGTCTGTCAATCTGAGCAACCCTTTTGAAGGTAATGATATACAATGTTACAATCACTGTCAAATTCCAATCATTTCATTTTATAAACCTGTAATGTTACAGTATCGGATTTGTTGTTGTTTGTTGGTCCCTTTTGCTTTTTGTTTCTCTTTTCTGTGACCATTGTTTTATTTTTTATTGGTTTTATTCTGAACTATTTTGTTTGATTATATTAGGACTGATGATGTGGGCAGTTATTTTAAAGACAACAAGAGGTATTCTAAGGGGAAAAGAGGAAAGAAGGAAGGGAAAAGGAAAAAGATACGAATTTATAAATAGGTATACATAAGATAGTTAAAATGACTATACTACTAAATGCATTAGCTATTGAAAAAGAACAGTTAATACTCATATGATTAGATCAATTTTACATGTCTGTTAATCTGAACAACTCCTTTGAAGGTAATAATATGCAATATTACAACCACTATCAAATTCCAATTATCTCATTTTGTAAACCTATAATGTTATCATATCGGATTTGTTGTTGTTGTTCGTTTGTCTCTTTTGCTTTTTGTTTCTCTTTTCTGTGTCCAGTTTCTCTTAAAAAAATCAGTTTTGGAGTCTGAGTCAGTTCTTAGACCCTGAATTTCTTGGTTGAAGGAGAAATCAGGTCCCAAAAAGGAATGGCTTTACAATAGTATAGAAAGTGATCAAAATGACTGTGCTACCTACAGCGCTTAACCAAAGAGACCTATGGCAGTTTACTCAGGTAACCCTGCGGAGTACAGAAAGGGAAATACATCAATATTTTGTGGTCTTTTGGATGCAGGTTCCAAGTTGGCATGGAAATCTGGGAAAGTGAAATCCCAAAGTCCAGCTCATAGTGGGTGCACTGAATCCATGGATCCCACAATGATCATTTCCCTAATTCCCAGTAGTGAGAAAAAACTAAAAGAGAAATTGCTGAAACTGCCTTCCAATCAGCCAAGATAGGAAAAAGAATTATTACTCTATCCTGTGGGATTGAGGAAATGATGCATATTAATGCCATCCTTTTTTTTTTTGATACTGGGGATTGAACTCATGACCTTGCGCTTGCCAGGTAGGCTCTTATACCACTGAGCTAAATTCCCAGCCCAATTTGTGCCATCCTTAAAGACCTAAAGGACACAGAGATGGTGGTTCTCATGAAATTTACATTTAATTCACCAGTCTGGCTCTCATCAATTGTGGCGCTATGCTGGATATTTTATCATTACAAAGACAACACCTCAGGTACATGGTATTCAGTTATTAAGATGCCATCCCTGTCAAAATTAAGAATCAGAAAGAGTTAATATCCACTTAGTATGGATATAAGTATATAATTAATAATCTTGCTTCAGCATAAATTAACTTCCCCACTCTCTGTGAAAACATAGTCTAAAACAAACAAGCCTGAGTCAGAAATGGTGACCCTTGCTTGTAATCCTAGCAGTCTGGCAGGGAGGGGCAGGAGGATCATAAGTTCAAGCCTAGGTTGGGCAATTTAGCTTAGCAAGACCCTGTCTCAAAAATTAAAAAGACCAAAATTTCTGTTTTTAGTTTTTGAAGAAATTGCTGAACATTTCCGTAGTGGTTCTACTAATTTACATTCCTCCCAATAATGTAGAAGATTTTCTTTTTCCCTGAATCCTCACCAGTATTTGTTGTTATTGTTATAGTTGTGGTTGTTGTTGGTGGTGGTGATGATGGTGATGATGTGTGTGTGTTGTTGTTGTTGATGATAATAATGATGAAAGCTATTGTGACTGTAGTAAAATGGAATCTCAGAGTTGTTTCAATTTGCCTTTCCTTAATGGCTAAAGAAGATGAATATCATTTTCATGTATTTAATGGCCAATTGAACTTATTTGTTGAGAAGTATCTATTTAGCTCATTTGCCCATTTTTTGAGTGAATCATTTGTTTGGGGGAGGTAGATGATTTTAAATTAGTTATATATTCTAGATATAATAGTCTTCTATCAGAAGGGCAGCTGGCAAAAATTTCTTTCGCATTCTGTAGGTAGTCTCTGTGCTCTGTTGACTGTTTCCTCTACTGTGCAGAAGCTTTTTAATTGGATGTAATCTCATTTGCTGATTCTTGATATTACTTCCTGTGCTATTGGAGTACTGTTTAGGAAGCCCTCTCCTGTGCCTATGACACCCAGTATTTCCCTTATACTGTCTTCCAACCGTTTCAAAATTTATGTCTTCTTATATCTAGGTCTGTCATCAATATTGGCCAACTATACCTCTCCAGAATATATTCTCAAATGAGTTAGACATTATACTAGTATTACATGGGTACTTTTGTTTGTACCAGCACAGTTTGTAATAGCTAAGTACTAAAAACAGCCTAGATGACCATCAACAGACAAACGGATAAAGAAAGTATGGTATATATATGCAATGGAATATTAGCCATAAAGAAGAATGGGATCATGATATTTGCAGGAAAATGGATGGAATTTGAGACTATAATGTTAAGTGAAATAAGCCAGACACAGAAAGTTATATATCATATGGTTTCTTTTACATGAGAAACTTGAAATATAAATAGAGTAAAATAAAGAAGGTATGATAGGAAAAAAGAGACTATAGAGATGGGGTGGGTTAGAGGGGAAGGGGATGGGGATGACAGGATGAAGAATCATTGGACTGAAAATGATGAAAATATGATGTATAATTATACCAATTCCCCAAAATGAATG
The DNA here is from genome assembly GCA_004363535.1 of Dasyprocta punctata. Taxonomy (NCBI): domain Eukaryota; kingdom Metazoa; phylum Chordata; class Mammalia; order Rodentia; family Dasyproctidae; genus Dasyprocta; species Dasyprocta punctata. Next base: position 34,136 of record RJWM01003028.1, on the reverse strand, counting down.
TAACTATTATGTATCACAAACATGCATGAATAAAAATAAAAGACTAGTAAAAACTAAAAAGGAGTAGCTCAGCACAAATACCATAGTTTAAAAAAACAAAAGGAACAAGGCTACATGAATATCGCAGTCCACTGTATCAGTGACATCATGTTAATCTTGGAGATTAAGAAGTGATCATTTACAATGGAGGCTGTGGTGAGACATGCATGCTCCCAAGGGTAGAGTTAAGAGATGATACTTGGATGCTAGACTAGTTTCATCTAACAGGAGAAGTTTGTGGTGCCCCAGTGCATGCCTTAGAAAGACCTAAGTAATGCAGGAGGTTGTCCTTTTATTTATTTACTTTTTAATCTACTGACAAGTTGCTCTAGTAATCCAAAGACACGAAAGAGAAAGCAGCTGCCTCACCACCCAAATATTGATTTGTTCAGATGTTTCAATGCCCCATGATACAATAAAACCACAAAAATTTTCTTAACTGTTAAAAAAAGATGATGAGCCAGCCTAGTCCCTGCACACATGTGGGCCACCATCAGGACTCGCTCGCAGGTAACCAGCATGAGTAGGGAGAAGCAATCAGCCCAGACCCCGTTTTCATGCTGGCTGCCATCAGGACTCTCTGGTGGGTCTAAAGAAGCCCGCCTGGCACCCCACTGCCTCCTGAGGAACCTGGGTTAGGAGAAACCTAGATGCCTAACCCATCACCCTACACTGTGGATGGGTAGCCAACATGGGAAGCGCCTGGGACCCCAAAACCTGCTCGTCCGGAGCAACCAAAGAAAATGTCAAGACAAAGCAGTAAAAAGTGATCTCTGGCCTCTATCCCAAACAGAACAAGTCCAGGAGACAAAGATATGGAAGAAAGTGGAAGTCACACACCTGAAATTTCTGGGATGATGGCAACTGAAGTAAAGAAACTACTTCATGAGGCTGTAAAAGAAATCAGATCACAAATAATATCTCAGGCAAAAGTAGAAATGACAAACATAATAAAAGGGTTGCTGAGCATATCCAAAGAAGACATAGATAGAAAAAAAGAAGAGCATAGCAGAATGAGGGAAACTTTGAATGAACAATATATAGAGAAGAATTGGAATGTATGAAACAGACTCAAAGAGTTATCCAGGAAATTAAAAATGCCATTGAAAACTGGAAAAACCACTAAAAAAAACTAAAGATAGACTTTCAGGCCTCAAAGACAGATGGAAACTAGCAATTGCAAAAGGAAAGTTCTCTTAAAAATACAAGGAACCAGGAGATAACAATTCAATGACTGCAAGACATCTAAACACAAGCCGTAACACTGTCCTTCCTATTCTAAGTGTAGGTTCACTTCTCCTGCCTGCAAGACTGCTGCCAGCATCATGATATGAGGTCATTAGAGAGTTTGATCCAATGATATAAGATTCAACATATAACATCGCATCAGATCAAGGGCCCTGCTTTACAACAAGGGAGGTTCAGAAATTAGTGTGTTACCATGGAATCCACTGGAGCTATAACATCCCATAGCTCCTGGAAGCTGCTAGCCTGATCGGACAATTAGAATGGATTGTCAAAAAAGTCAGTTGAGGTGCTATCTTGGAAAGGAGTGATATCTTGCAAGTTACAATAGACACTTTGCCTCAATTGTCAGTATAAGATGCCTTTACTAGGTAGAATACATGATTTCAGGAGCCATGTTGAAATGGCTCCACTTACCATCATTCTAAATAACCCACTTGGGGAATTCTTACTTTCAGTCTACAAATATGGGCTCTGTAAGTTCAAAAATTCTTGTTCCCAGAGGATGAATGTCTTCTAAAGGAGCTGAACAAGAGTCTTATTAAACTGAAGGCTGTTGTCACTACTTACTAATTTCAGTCTTCTTATGTGGACTGATCACCAGAAAGGAGAAAAGGTATAATAGAAAGGGGACTGACCTGGGTCATGAGGAGCATATTGAGGGCTGTACCACATAGTGAATGTGGCAGGAAAGGTTGTGTTTGGCACCCAGGTGGCAAGCCTGGACATTCTGTAAACTTCCATTGTCCAGTTTTGATGTAGGCAGACAAGTACAACACCATGGCCCAAGAGGGCACAGAGATTGATCAAAGCTTAGACCCTTGAGGCTGAGGATCTGTAGCAGACACCTAGGTCAAGACAAATGCTAGCCAAGGTTGAGGAGAAAACAGAATGGGTGATGGAGGAGAATTGTAAGTATTGGATAATCACTTCTCGGCCTTTTGGCTAAGATCAAGTATAAGTATTGGATAAGGTGTCAAGGCCAGTCATAGTTGTGGAAACTTTGTTGATTCCACTGACGTTTTTCTTAAATGTTTCCTCTGGGAAAGGAGACCAATAAGAATCTCAAACTGCTCTCAAATTGATCAGAGTGGCACAGCAGGTAGACTATAGTAGATGCCATAATCAGCCTAGATCCCCATCTAGGAATGAACGCTCCTTCCCTTAACTCTGGTAGGGTTGGCAGCTGGCATTCTCAGCTGAGTCCTCGTCTAGGACCTGCCATTAATGGAAAAGGGTGGTGTTTCTCAAGGTTATGCCCTACCCCAGGTCTAGTCCACAGCCAATGACTAGTAATAGGAGTTACAAACACATGGCTGCTTGCCCCAATTTGAAGCAATAATTCAAGGCTAAGGATCCCTATAGGAGAAGTTGAGGCCTTTGTTGTGATGGCATCACAGTTTAATTCCCCTTCTGCTCAACTCTCCTTTCTCCATCTCCTTATAGATGTTGATCCTGAGATTCCTTGCCAGTAAGCTTCCTATATGAGAATCTCCACCCCAGAGTCTATGTCCTGAGGAAATTAACCTGAAACAGATACAAAAGCCTACTTTGTGATATAAAACATGACAAGTGCTTTATGAATGGCATCAATAGTCTGCTATTAGGGATATAAGTCAGAAGGCACTTTTTGGCTGAGGTGATCAAAGAAAGTAGACTTCCTAGAGAGGCAGGATTTGATAAATGAAGAGGTGATGAAATGGCTGAAGTGCAGGCACGTAAGTGGACAGAGCTCAAGGAAGGGCAAGTGAGCCCCATGGAGAGGAATATGGGATGTATAGAAATGCATCAGGAAATAAAGCCAGGATGAACAACAGGTTCGGATCTGACCATCAAGGAGTTTAGAATCTGGGCTCAGGATTGTGGCCCTTATTTTCAAATTAATTGGGTGTTATTCTGGGAGTTAAACCAAAAAAGAGGCAAACTCAAATCTCTCTATTGATGTGAAGTATGAGGAAGTGGAGGTGAATATAATCCAGTCTTAATTTTAGAATGAATTTCCCAACAAACTGAGCTAAAAATGAAATGTGATAACTTACAAGGCAAATGAACTCTCCATTATTCTAAGAGGGGTTAAACTTCAATTTCATGTAGAAGAAGTCTTATGCTGACTAGAAAATAAAATGCTAGGGGAATTTTCTTTCATTTTGCATTATCTATAAGCAAGTTGTTCTTTCTTTGGAGCAAGATGCTAATTTTTCTAACCACCCTCCCAAAGGACATCTACTGACTTAGATGTTACTTTTCAATGCTTTAGAGACATTCTTATTTGTTTATTTATTTCTTTTGTTTTTTTGTAACAGAGATTCAACTCACAACCTTGCATTTGCCAGGCAGGTGCTGTGCTGCTGAGCTGTGTGACCAGCCTGAGGCGTTTTTATTTAATCTTCACAAGGAAGTATGATAGGGAGATTGTTATCACTGAAAATAATGAACAAAGAAGGTCGGAGGAACAATAATAAATAATGAAAAAGCCTAATATATTAAAAGAGGAGAAAGTATCAAAATTAGTCAACTGAATGAGAAAGGCAAAAAGTATGTTATGCAAACCTGCTTTTCTTTTTAAAATATTTTTAAATTTTAAAAAAATTTTGTCCCTCTTAATAAGAAGCACATTAAGCAAATATAAAAATGAGTTGAGAAATCCTGAGAAATAAAATTATAAGTTTAAAAATATTTGGTATCTTCAAACTTAAACTGTGGTAGACTAGACTCTCCCTACTAGATTTACTAGATTTTGACCAAAGTGCCATTACAATAGAAGTAGATAGTAAAATGATGGTGCACTCTGTGTCCAATTTGAAAATGAGTGTCATGACTCTTGTGCCCTCTTACAGGGGGGAGGATGAGACTATACGAAGCAGAGTGGAATCATGGGTATATGTGGAAGGGATTAGAAGAAGGGGTTGCTTTCCTATAAAGGAAAATAAATTTGTCCTGAATAATGCCTCTGGACCTTTCTAGTAACCTGATATAGTAGGCAAACAAACTCAATGTCTAATTTAGGACTTTGCTTTAGGGGACAATTCTCTGAGTCTGAGTCAATCAATCCCAGAAGCTACGATTCAGTCAATCACAGGTTGCCATCTGATCAGACCATACCCAAAGAAGGCAAGGACAGAGTTATAACCAATCAGGCTGATTCTGTTCTTCACCCCCACCCCATGCTGGGAATTAAATCCAGGGCCTCATTAGCCCAGTACTCTACCAATGAACTGCATCCCCAGCTCAGTACTTCACTCCTGTTTTCTGTTCATAAAGGATTAGAGTTCTCTGAGTTTCTGCTTCCAAAGGCTGATCATTATGCAAATCATTCTTTGCTCAGTTACACTTTGTTAAATTTAATTAAAGTTTTTCTTTTAACTGCCCAGACTGAGATATTTGAATAGTATCTTTGTTGCACTGATATTCTGATTTCTGAATTGAGGCTGCTTGCAAGGTAGATGACCCAAGCACTGTCAGTTACTTAGAACTAGACTGAAAGGCCATGGAATATTCTCACTTTCTACCCAAGTGTAGGAAAAGATAACCCTAATTACATAAAATTCATGACACAAGGAGAGATGAGGAATGAGGTATTTTGATCACATATCTGAAATTATAGTATTTATACAATAATCACTTGGGAAAAAAAATCCTTGCAACAAAATAGAATGAAAAGTATAAGCACAGAGAAATAACAGACCCATTTATGCCAAAAAGAAAAAAAGAGAAAAGGAAAAAATAAATAAAGGAAAGCAAAGCTCAAAGAGAATGAACAAATTATCTGGCTACGCATGGCTAATTAACAGCTACAGTCTTCAGATTCTGAGTTTGTAATACCTACCCTCTAACAATATGACTATGTTTGGCCTTACACTTAGAGAGCTCCCGCTCCCCTCTGAGTGTGTACTTCTATAATCCTGCTTAATAAACCTCACAAAAAAAAAAAAAAGGAAAAGAAAAGAAAAGAAAAAAGAAAACAGAATGTGATTATGTTTTTCGAGGTCTGTCCCTGCTGTGGTTTACAGGAGAAGGTTCATACTTGTCATACATCTGAAGGATTATGCTAAATTTACAAAGCTGGTAAGATGCTTTGGAACAATGGAACATAGCTCAAGGCTGCAATTTTGTTGTATGCATTACAGTGTTTTAAAACCACTAGTGGTCTCTTCTCTGAGGTAAAAATAATTTATCAATAGGAGCCAAGTGAAAGAGAATAAACTGGTCTCCAGGTAACCAGATGGTATACGGGATCCACAGAGAGAACACTTCCTGTGGTACGTTAATAATTCAGGTGCCCTCTATCCTCAGCAACTCCATTTCAGGTCCTTTCCCTTTTTTTCTTTCCAATTTTTTTCACTTTCTTTTTCTAAATACATAGTCCTTGCCGACAGACTGCACTTTGTAATCATTGCACAATATGAATTAATGACTTGGTTTACAAGAGTCTTGCTAGTATTTTTTTTTTATCCTTTATACTGTTTGGCTTTTAAAATCAAGTGCATATGGTGATATGGGGTTCTTTTTGGCTGCTTTTCTCTTTGCCGTATGATATTTATGTCTTTTAAAAAATTTTATTTTTTGGTTGTCGATCTAGGGCATCTCACTGATGAGATTTATCAAAATGCATCTACAAATCAGCTACTGAGAGACTGCCTGAACACAAACTGTTATTAGGAAAATGATCTTGACAAGAAAACAATAACAAGAACAGCTTTAGGGAAAAGCCAGACCTAGCACTTTTTGGAAGGGCTTGCATTCTCGCGCCCAGGAATAATATATCAAAGGCTGTCATGCTGAATGAAATTAGATTTCTCTTTTAGTTTCAGTAATAGGCTGTTCCTAGAAAGGCAGAGCTCAGAAACATTTGGTAAAAAATAAAATTACTTTCACTCACAGAAAGACGAGTTTGCCATGTTACTCCCAGGGAAAGAACAAAAACCAGACTTCAGACATGCATCTGTCTGCAAAAGGCAATTGTCTCCCCAACATGTGTGCGTGCGCGCACACACACACACACACAGCCACAACCACATGGAGACCCCCACAGTACACATAAAGTATGAAGCGTTTTCAGTGTCATAGTCTTTGCTTAAGTTATGGTTACATTTTACTTCCTCTCTTCAAGTATAAGTATCAATTAGATTTCAGAGTACATGCTGAAGCAAGTTAGTAAGAAAAACTAAGCACGAGGAAATTTTTTGCTTATTTCTTTACTGTTTTCTTTTTGTTTATCTCCTTCCTTTGCCTTATAGAGTCCCACTAAAGTGCTACTTATTTACTAATAAGACATGGAAACTCTTTCAGTGTGTCTTGCAACTGCTTATCCTACCCAGAAGTTCAGTTCACTATGGAATCAAAAGAGGGAGCTGACAGCGAGAAAGTAGTACCACCTGTGGTCACAGACACTTGGGAGCCTGAAGCAGGATTGCTTGAGGTCAAGGGTTTTTGGCCAACTTGGGCAATATAGCAAGGCGCTGGCTTAAACAAAACAACAGCAATAACAATGGCAACAACAAAGATGGCAGCCTTGTGTTAGCCTTTTGCAGGAAACTCTGCAACTAACAGTTCCTACGGTGCTGGTGCTAACTGGTGCTGAGGTCATATGTACACCTGCCGGTAAATGAGGACCATGAAACCTTCACCAGTCTTCCAGGCAACTTTCTTAAGCGGCAGTCAATCCTAGCAACTGTCTTCTCAAATTCACTGTGACAAAATCTGACCTCCCTTCAAGCGGAGTCCTTTCCTAATTTCCACTAGAGGCAAAGTTACATATGCAGAGTTGAAACATGCAAAGTGGGTCTGGATCCAAACCCTGCACCTCTTATTTGTGCTTATAATTTATTCTTATGGGGGTCTCAGTTTTCTCCTCTGTAAAATGTCCAAAAATAGTCCTAGAATGTGTTGGAGAGGGACTCCTGCAGATTTGACTACTGGGAATCTGAGGTGGGAGGACCCTTTGAGCCCAGGAGTTCTGTGCCAGCCTGGCAACACAAAGGGACCACATGAAAAACAAACAACAAACACACACAGTGACTCACGCCTGTAATACCAGCATTCTGGGAGACTGAGACATGAAGATTCCAAATTTGAGCCCAACCCAAGCAATTTAGTGACTTGTGAAGACAGTCTCAAAATTAAAAAGAGAAAAGAAAGATGAAGGAGAAGGAGAATGTGGGGTGGGATAAGGTGGAGTAGCTGGGGTGAAGGCTCTGGGTTCAGTCCTGAGTACAAAAGTGAGAGAGAGAGAGAGAGAGAGAGAGAGAGAGAGAGAGATGATTTCCAGAGTGTAGAATTATAGGCATTTAAAAAGATGACATTGCTGAGCATCTAGCCCAGATCAAGGCACAAACATGGGTGCTAAATTACCACGCATTTCTGCTTCCCTTGCTTTCTCTTTTCAGGCAGTGAGCACAGTAACCATGGTGGACATGTTGCCAGTTTTCCTCCCTCAGTCTCCCTTTGCCTTAAAGACAATCATCAAATTATAGAAATCAGAACTAGCAAAGGCTTCAGAAGTTGCGCTCATCTGATTTATTGATAAAATGGAGACCTAAATCCTCAATCACTCTCACAGTTTCTACAACTCTATCAACTCGGAAACAACTAGTATTTCACAATGGAATCAGTAGCTTGATACTTGACAACCATGTTGAACAAAGAGAATCCACAACCATTCGGTGATCAGATACAAACACAGTTTTGGGCTCATAAGTTCAGCTCTATTGTCTGAACTATTTTCCTATGGTTATTTGTTGCTAAAGGTTTTTGACAGAGTTTTCTCTGTCTCCGGTATGAACCTCTGCATACATCCCTTCTCCCTTTGCCTTCCACTAACATGAGAGGCATCTGTCTCAGAGATAAATAGATAAGAAAAGGATTACAGAAGCCAAGCAAATGAAAAAACAAGACAATTACAAAGGAATCAATGTCAATTTTTAAAAGACCAAAAATCACTAGTTAATAAATTACATTCCTTGTACTCTGGAACTATTTATTTCATGTACTATGTGCTGTAGGGTAAGTTCGCTTTTCATTTTTCTTAGTAGTTTATGGTAGAATATCCTAATACAATCACTCTACTAAGCAAAATAAGAATTAGATATGTGTGTTTACGCATTTTTTATAGCACAAATTTTCTTCATTTTATATTCCATACTGAATAACTGTGCATGATCCAAATTTCTTACTTAGTATCTTTACCTTCTTTTCCTATATTTCACATACAAGATGAAAATAAGTTATCCATAGTTAAATGTTTTATACATGATGACAAGAGGAATGTAAATCATGTGCTATGTAGTGGTCCAAATAACTACCTTTATAAAAGATTCCATTTCTTTCATTTCCCTAGATACACTGAATGTATTAATCACAGAGGGGTTCACCCAGTAATAAAACTAAGCCAGAAAAGAATTAAAGGTGCTATACCTAGTGATGATCTCTTGTACTGAAATCCATTTATTTGTCAGAGCAACGTGGCAAGATTCTGGCCCTCACACTTTCATGTTTTGCTCTGAGTCCAATACACTGATTCAATTCAGTGTGAGGCAAACCAAAGAGTGAAACATCCCAGCACCGCCTAGGGTCCTAGTGAGTTACCTCTGAAAGGCAAAGCCATGCTGCTCACACAGAAAGAGGATGGTGACAAGGACTCCAAGGCTAAAGTGCTTCATCCCAATGGAGACTTGCGGCACCATAAAAATTCTCTGAAGAGAAAGGCCTAGATAGAGGATTGCTTAAGAGCCTTCTTTACCTACTGGTTAAAATATAACGGTGTGTTCCATCTCACTCCTGTGGCTCAGTCAACTCAGCTTCTATCTCTACCCCTGAAAAGAGAACACACATTTGATGACTCAGCCTTCAAAGAGAGAGTATGGGGAAAATCGTTGTTAGTGGTGCAGGCTATCTAGAGAACATTTAATCCCTCACAGACGCTCAGGCTGAGAATAAAAGTTTGGTAAGTAAGATATTATCTGGTTCTTTGAAGAATCACAGCCAGGGAATACTGACTGATGGCTCAGAGCCCACACTGAGGGAGATCTTCAGTGCTTGTTGCTGTCTTTTTCAACATTTTTAACTTAGGAGAAGACCTTAAAGGGGGATTCCTTATAGGTGTGGCTAATGCAAGACTGAAAAGCAGAGGTTTTGTGGAAGATTATTAAATCTCCACTCAAAATATTTTTCCTTGATCTTACGAAAGGATAAACCCACTACAAGAAGGAATTTTGTGTTATGCATGCTAGTTCCAGCAGTAAAAACATTAAGTAGCTGAAAATCACATTAATTTAGGGAAAGTCACCATAATAACCATTTTCTAAATCAATGCCCACCACTCCTCATTTTGAAAGTGGCATTATTAAATATTCTGTTAATACAAAGCTTCACCTAAACTCTATAAGGTATCCCTCTCTGTAGTTCCATTTGTAGAGGCATTTGAATGTTCTTGAGGTCAGGATAAAGAAATTTGTAAAATAAATCAGCTTGTCCACAGTGAACAACTAAGGGGGAAAAGACAGATTTCAAAGTCTCTCTCTGAGTATAAAACTATGGAAACAAATTTAATGATTGGGGTGACATCCACTGAACCTACACTTTTAATTAAAAAAGAGGAAGTAAGAAAATATATGTATATTTGTTCATTTGTAGAAATCACACACACACACACACACACACACACACACACACACAGACAGAGGGCAGAGGGAAATTGATGAGCTTGGCCACCTATACTGATGGAGAAGGGATGAGGAAGTAAGAACCAGATAGAAGAAATGTGATAGGAGACTTTTTGAATAAATTTTTTGAGTAGTCCTCAATTGTACATTCATGTTTTCACGTATTTAAAAAAATACGTTTTTAAAATGAACACAAATGAAAGCAAATGAACCTATGTTTCAAATGAATAACATAAACACACTGAAGCAAAGAACAAGCCCAAATAGCTTTTAGCTGCTCTTAAACACAAAAAGTAACTTTTAACATTCAAACATTACAATATGCAGATAAATTTTGTCTGTTTTGTCCTATATATTTTGTGTCCTGTGTTTCTTCCAGAAAGCATAAAAATTAATACATTGTGTTACATTTCTTCATGATGAAGAATCTTTCACTCCCTTTACTGGAGGGTTTTTACTCAAGTATACACATTTTTCAAAATTAATCTAACTGGACACTAAAGATCTGTGCATTTCACTGGTGTGTCTCAATGCTTGTAACATTGCTGTATTACAGATGCTTTGTGTCTTTGGCAGCTATTGCTCTTTGGTAGGAATCTGTTATTGTACCCTCCAGGTAAGCTGCCCTTAGCACTTGATGGTTTTTGAGGGATTGTCTGTATCTTTAATGCTTCTTAGACCCGATACTCTGTACTAGATATGGATTTACTTTGTATTATCTTGCACAGTACACAGAAAGTACCTTTTATTTGAGGATTTAGCTGCTTCTTCAATCTTTGGAAAACACTTTATTGCTATCAGCTAGTGTATTTCCACTAGTCCCTTGGGTTGGGGCTTCCAGTGAAGTTTCTTATTCTATCTTCATGTCTTGTAACTGAGTTTTCCTTTTCCTTTTCTTTTCTTTTCTTTTCTTTTCTTTTCTTTTCTTTTCTTTTCTTTTCTCTTCTCTTCTTTTCTTTTCCTTTCCTTTTCTTTCATTTCCTCTTTTCTCCTCTCTCTCTTTTCTTTTTCTTTCTTTCTTTCTTTCTTTCTTTCTTTCTTTCTTTCTTTCTTTCTGTTTCTTTTTTTTTCAGCACTGGGAATTGAGCCCAGGACTACTGCATTAAGCTACATGACAGCCCTTTTTATTTAGGGCTATTTATGTACCTATTTTATGTTAAGACAGGGTTTATTAAATTATGAAGTTCCCCATGTTGGGCTCCAACTTTCCATCCTCTTGCCTCAACATCACTATGCCCAGTCTGTCCAGCTCATTGCTTAGAGTTTTATGAATAAAATTCCTCCCAAATGTCTCCATCTCTGTCTCTGTCTCTGTCTCTGCCTCTAGTTCTGAGGGTTGGAATCAGGCCCACATGCAAGCTAAGCAAGTGCTCTATGGTAACATCTCCAGACCCTCTTTAAGATCTCTTGAGAATGGTTAATAATACTCATATGATTAAATCAATTTTACATGTGTGTATCTGTTAATCTTAACAACTCTTTTGAAGGTAACAATATGCAATTTTACAACCATTGTCAAATTCCTATCATCTTGTTTTGTAAACCTATGTTATTGTAGTGGACCTGTTGTTGTTGTTTGTTTGTCTCCTTTGCTTTTTGTTTTTCTTTTCTGTGTCTTTTTTCTCTTAAATAAAAAAAAAGTCTCTTGAGGAGAATCCCAAGGATTTTTTTTTTTTTTTTTTTTTGCGGCACTGGGGATTGAACTCACAACCTCATGCCTGCCAGGCAGGCACTTAAGCCACTGAGCCAAACTCCCAGCCCTAGTCCTGAGGATTCTTGAGGAGAATATTTTAAAGTCTATGTCACACTGCCCTGTACAGTTAATGGTTTGAAATGAGTTCATGTTCTGAGTGTTGCTTTTGTTGGTTGTCTTGCTTGGCACTTGATTTCTTCTCTCATTTGAAGCACAGGTTTGTAGTTCCACTATGAGAAGGATATCTTTTGGATAGAGGATCTTGAATTTTCTGCCAACATCCAAACGGTTATAGGCTGTCTTGTTAGCTTTCATACAGAGGACAGATTACATTCCTAATAACTGTTGGTATAAGGTTCCAAGTTCATAGAACAGCCAAAATGATTTTAAAAAGAAATAACAAAGTTGGAGCACTGAGGTTTCCTGGCTATAATAGTTGAATCAGTATAGTGTTGGCATAAGGACAGAGTCCAGAAACAGAAATCAGTGACAGAACGCAGAATCTAGAAATAGGTCCATACTTATAAAATGAGCTGGTTTCCAGCAAAGTTGCTGAGATCATTGGAGAAAGGATAGTACTTTTAGCAAATAATGCTGGAGAAACATGAAATTCATATGCAAAAGAATTCATCTGTAGCCATACCTTGCACCTTATAAATAAGTCAAGATAGATCTCAGATCTAAGTCTAAAAGTTAAATAATAAAACTTTCAGAAGAAAATATATGAGAAAGAATTTTGTGATAATCAGTTAAGCAAAGAGTGAATACTTTTGATATGACACAAAAAGCACAAATGAAAAAGTTAAAAAAGTAGACTCCAGAATTTAAAACACTTGCTCATTTTGTTTGTTTAATTAATTAATTAAATAATTTTGAGACAGGGTCTCATTGTGTAATTCAGGTTGACTTTGAACTGACTATACAGCCCAGCCTGGCCTCAAACTTGCAGAGATCTTCCTGCCTTACCCTTCCAAGTGATGGGATTAATGACCGCTTGTACCTGGCAGCACTTAGTCATTGAAAGACACAGTTAAGTAAATAAAAAGATATGCCATGAACTAGAAGAAAATATTTGTAAAACATATATCAGATAAGGCATTTGTGTCCAAAATATTTAAAGAACATGTATAAATAAAAAATAAAACAGGGCAAGGAATATAGCTCAGTGGCACAGAGCCTGAGTTTGATTCCTGGTACAAAAAAAAAAAATCATTTCAACTGAAGGACTATACAAAGGTTTTACCAAATATGCAAATGACCTGTGGACACATAGCCAGCATCATTCATTATTTCTTTTTTTCTTTTTCTATTTTTTATTTAAGAGAAAAAAAAGACACATACAAGAGAGACAAAAAGCAAAAGAGACAAACACACGACTAGAGTAAATGCACAACAGTAACATTTCAGGTTTACAAAACAGGATGATAGAAACTTGACAATGGTTGCAATATTGCATATCGTTATCTTCAAAATGGTTACTTACATTAACAGATACAGACATGTAAAATTGATCTAATCATATGAGTATCAACTGTTCTTTCTAAATAACGAATACATTCAGCAGTATGTTCGTTTTAGTTATCTTACATATACATATATACAGATTTATATCTTTTCCTTCTCCTTTTCCTCTTTCTTCCTTTTCCCTTCCCAATTACTTTTGCTCTTCGAGCTGTTTTTTACCCTTCCATAGGATTTATTATAGATTTTGGATCATATATACTTTTTCAGTTTCTTACACTAGGGAGACAATACGGTATTTACACATGTGGGTTTGATTTATCTCACTTACGAGTATGGTCTCAAGTCATGTCCATTTACTTGTAAAAGTCTCAATGCAATCTTTCTTAATAGCTGAGTAGGACTCCATTGTATAAAAATACCACATCTTTTTTATCCATTTTTTGATTGATGGGCACTTGGGTTGTTTCCAAGATCTGGCTATTACAAATTGGGTTGCTATAAACATGGGTGCACAAATATCACTGTGGTATGATGTTTTCAATTCTTCTGGGAAAATGCCCAGAAATGGGATAGCTGGGTTGAATGGGATCTCTAATCCTAGCTTCTTGAGAAATCTCCACACTGACTTCCACAGTGGTTGCACCAGTCTACACTCCCACCAACAGTGGAGAAGAGTTCCTTTTTCCCCACAGCCCCTCCAGCATTTGTTGTTGCTTGATTTTTTAATCTTGGCCATTCTTTCTGGAGTGAGATGGAATCTCAGTGTTGTTTTAATTTGCATTTCCCAAATGACCATTGATGTTGAACATTTTTTCATATATTTATTTGCCATTTGTATTTCTTTCTCTGAGAAGTGTGTATTCA
>RJWM01003028.1:0-20071 GCA_004363535.1 Dasyprocta punctata | reverse complement strand
CTAGAAAGTGTTTCCCGTGCAATTTGATTTTTGTTCATGAACTCTCTGCCTACTCCTATATCATCAAGATTTTTACCTACTCTATCTTCTAGTAAGTTTAGTGTCTCTGTTTTAGTATTCAGATCTTTGGTCCATTTTGACTTTATTTTAGTGCATGTTGATAGGCATGGATCTAGTTTTAGTTTACAGCATATAGAAAGACAGTTTTTCCAGCACCATTTGTTAAAGAGGCTATCTTTCTTCCAATGCACATGTTTGGCCTCTTTGCCAAAGATGAGGTGGCTAAGTGTGTTTATAGTTGTGGCTGTATCTTCTAATCTACTCCATTGATCTTCAGGTCTATTTTGATTCCAGTACCATGCTGATTTTATCACAGTAGCTTTGTAGTATAGTTTCAAGTTGGGGATTGTGATGCCTCCTGCCTTACGTTTGTTGCCCAGAATTGCCTTTGCTATTCTAGGTCTTTTCTGGTTCCAGATGAATTTCAGGAATGCTTTCTCTAGTTCTGTTAGGTAGGCAAGTGGTATTTTGATTGGGATTGCATTAAATCTGTATAATAATTTTGGGAGAATGGCCATTTTCACAATGTTTGTTCTTCCTATCCATGAACAGGCAATATCTTTCCATTTTCTGAAACCTTCTTCTATTTCCTTCTTCAGAGTAATGTAATTTTCACTGTATAGATCTTTTACTTCCTTTGTTAGATTGATTCCTAAGTACTTCATTTTTTTGGATGTTATAGCGAAGGGTGTGGTTTCCCTTATTTCCCTCTCAGTGACTTTGTTGTTTGTATACAGGAATGCTATTGATTTTTGAGTGTTCACCTTGTATCCAGCAACATTACTGAATTTGGTTATTACTTCCAGAAGTCTTCTAATGGACTTTTTGGGGTCTTCTATGTAGAGTATCATATCATCTGCAAATAATGATAATTTCACTTCTTCCTTTCCTGTTCTTATTCCCTTTATTTCTAACTGCTCTGGCTAATATTTCCAGAACTATATTGAATAGGTGTGGTGATAATGGACATCCTTGTCTTGTTCCTCATTTTAGGTTGAAAGTTTTCAGTTTTTGTCCATTTAGTAAGATGTTGGCTGTTGGTTTATGATATATGGCTTTTATCAGGTTGAGGTAGAGACCATCTATTCTGATTTTCTGTAGGGTTTTTATCATGATTGGGTGTTGGATTTTGTCAAAAGCTTTTTCTGCATCTATTGAGATGATCATGTGATTCTTGTCTTTGGCCCTGTTGATATGATGTATTACATTTATTGATTTGCATATGTTGAACCATCCCTGCATTCCTGGGATGAATCCCACTTGATCATGGTATATAATCTTTCTGATAACTTGCTGTATTCTGTTTGCCAGTATTTTATTGAGGATTTTTGCATCTATGTTCATTAGGGAGATTAGTCTGTAATTTTCTTTTATGGTTGGGTCTTTCTCTGGTTTTGGTATTAGGGTAACACTTGTTTCCAGGAATGAGTTAGGGAGACTTGCTTCCCTTTCGATTTCATTGAAGAGTTTGAGAAGTGTTGGCATTAAGTCTTCCCTAAATTTCTTGTAGAATTCAGCAGTGAATCCATCAGGGCCTGGGCTTTTCTTTGTTGGTAGGGTCCTAATTACATTTTCAATTTCATTAGCTGAAATTGTGTTATTCAGCAGTTTTACATCTTCTTGATTCAGCTTTGGTAATTCATAGGTTTCTAGGAATCTGTCCATTTCTTCTGTGTTATCGAATCTATGGGAGTAAAGATTTTCAAAGTAGGTGTTGATGATCTTCTGTATTTCCACAGGGTCTGAAGTGATTTCACCCTTTTCATTTCTTATTGCATGAATCTGAGTTTTTTCTTTCCTCTTCTTGATAAGGTTGACTAGGGGTTTATCAATTTTATTTACTCTTTCAAAGAAACAACTCTTCGTTTCATTAATTCTTTGTATGGTTTTCTTAGTTTCAATTGCATTAATTTCTGCTCTAATCTTAATAATTTCCTCCCTTCTTTGGGCTTTGGACTTGACTTGCTCTTCTTTTTCTAGAAGTTTGAGGTGCAACATTAGGTTTTTATGTGTGTTCTTTCCATTTTTCTGATGTAAGAATTTAGTGCTATAAATTTCCCTCTGAGGACTGTTTTCATTGTATCCCACAGGTTCCGGTAATTTGTATTTGCATTTTCATTCAATTGTAGATATTGTTTAATTTCTTCTTTAACTTCTTCTGTGACCCATTGGTTATTTAGGAGAGTATTATTTAATTTCCATGTGTTTATGCAGTTATTGCAATTTTACTGTGCTATGGTCAGATAATATGCATGGAATGATTTCAGTTCCTTTGCATTTACTTACGCATATTTTGTGGACCAGTAAATGATCTATTTTAGAGTATGATCCATGGGCTTAGCGGCGTAAGGACCCGTCTGGCAGGCAAGAGGCTGTGAGTTCGATCCCTGGTGCCACAAAAAAAAAAAAAAGAAAAAGAAAAATAGAGAATGACCCATGTGTCACTGAGAAGAATGTGTATTCTGATGTTGATGGCTGAAATACTCGGTACACATCTATTAGGTCCATTTGTTCACAAGTTTGATTCAGTTCTGTTATTTCTTTGCTGATTTTTTGTTTGGTTGATCTGTCTGTCTGTGACAGTGGGATGTTAAGGTCCCGTGTTATAACTGTATTATTGTTTATTTGGTTTTTCATGTCTATTAAGAATTGTCTTACATAGTTGGGTGCTCCCATATCTGGTGCATATATATTAATGTTTGTAATCTCTTCCTCTTAAAGTTTTCCCTTAACAAGTATATAGTGACCCTCTTTATCTCTTTTGATCATTCTCAGTTTGAAGTTCATAATGTCTGCAAACATAATAGCTACCCCTGCTTTTTTCTGGGTTCCTCCTGCATGGAGTATTGTTTTTCAGTCTTTGATTTTTAGTCTATGAATTTCCTTTTGAGTGAAATGTGTTTCTTGTACACAGAATATTGTTGGGTTTTGTTTCTTAACCCAGTTTGCTAGTCTGTTTCTTTTTATTGGTGAGTTGAGACCACTTACATTGATTGATATAACTGATATGTAGTGGCTTATCCCTGTCATGATATTTTTCTGTTGTTGGTTTTCTACATTTTCTGTTTAATTATTTGACCTGCTTAGTGGTTTCCTTTTGTTGTTGTTCTTAAGATTGTAGCTCTCTTTGTCTCTTTCTAGAGTGTCTTTCAGTGTTCTTTGTAGTGTTGGTTTGGTGACCATAAATTTCTTCAGTTGTTCTTTGTCATGAAAGTATCTTATTTCTCCATCAATTTTTAAGGATAGTTTTGCAAGTTACATCAATCTGTGTTGAAAGTTGTTTTCTTTCAGGATTTGAAATACTTCACTCCAAGCTCTTCTTAACTTAAAGGTTTGTGTTGAGAAGTCTGCCGTGATTCTGATAGGCTTCTCTTCATAGGTGATCTGTTTCTTTTCTCTGACAGCTTTTAGTATTTTGTTTTTGTGCTGTATTTCTGATACCCTTATTATTATATGTCTGGGTGAAGATTTATTTTGGTTGTGGTTAATTGGGGTTCTGTATGCCTCAGTTACTTGTATTTCAGATTCTCTTCCCATGTTTGGAAAGTTTTCTGCTATTGTTTCTGTGAATAGTCTTCGCAGGTCATTAGTATTGACCCCTGATTTTTCATTTATGCCTATTAATCTTATGTTATTTTTCTTGGCATCATCTTGCAGCTGTTGAATTGTTGTTTCTTGGTTCCTTACTATTTTTAAGAGATCTTTTTTTTGTGACCATAAGTTCCCATGCTGTCTTCAAGATCTGAGAGTCTATCTTCAGCTTCATTCAAGTGGTTTTTCAGACTTTCCATGGAATTTTTCATTTCCTGCATTTCCCTTTGCATCTTTTCATGCATTCTGTTTGTGTCTTATATTGTTCATTCAAAGTTTCCATCATTTTCTTAAGTTCTTCTGTTTTTTTATCTTTCTCTTCTTTAGATACACACAACCTTTCTTTAATAATGATTGCCATTTCATTTTTTAGTTCAGAGATTATTTCTAATTTGGGTTTCTCTATAGCTTCATCGAGCTGTTTCTTTACTGCATTTGCTGTCATTTCAGAAAGTTCAGTTGTGCGACTCCCAGTGTCTTCCATTTCAGTGTCTCTTGGGGTTGTTCTTAGTGGGCTGGGGGATTGAGACTGCCTCTTGGTCTTTCGTTTTGTCATTTTCTTCTGGGACCTGTGTGGCTCTGTGTCCTGCGAGGCTGACTGGGCGTTCCCCTGGTGGGTTGCGCTGAGTCGCTGGACTGGGTAGAGCTGTGCAGATAGTGAGAGTGCACTCCTGGAGTGTGCTGGTGGAGCCTCCGCCTTACTGGGAGGAGGCCAAGGCCTCCTCGTCTCAGGCAGTTAGGCAGAGCGTACCCTGGAGTGTGGTACCACCCAGACCCTCATCATTCATTATTAAGGATATGAGAATTAAAACTAAAATTCACCACCACATACCTCTAGCATGGTTCAAATGAAAAAGGCTGACAATATGAAACAATGGTGAGAATGAGGAGCAACCTGAGCTGAGAGTGCATAGTGATAGAGCCACTGTGAAAATCAGTTTGGTAGTTTCATATGAAGTTAAGTATGTCCTTATCATATGCCCCAGAAGGTTTATCCTAGATATTTACTCAAGTGAGATGCAAACATTTGTCTACAGGAAGACCTGAGTGTCAGAGGAGCTGAGCGTTCAAAATGCCAAATGTTTGTAGTAGCTTTATTCATGACAGCAAAAGAAGGGAACTAAGCAATCCAAATGTCCAATGATCAGGAAGTAGATAAACCAACTGTAACACATCCACGCAATGAAATGCTACTTGACCATAAAGAAAAACAGAGCATTGAAACATGCCACGTAAAACTAACCATGTATGAAAATATTTAGATTGTATTGTTCCATCTGTACGATACCCTATGAAAGGCAAAACTAAAACAGATGCTAGGTAACTTGTTGCCAGGAACTGGACCTATTGGGAATGGTTAAGCTATAAGGAAGTCCATGAAAATTTGTGGGAGTGGTAGAAATATTTTTTTAAAATTTTGATTATGATAATTATTATACAATTCTATACTGTCGAGAGTCCTCAAACCTGACATTTACAAGGTGAATTTGGGGAGAAAAGGAGGGATAAAAGAGGGAAGAAGGGAGTCTGTTGTGAAAGTTACATTCTTTGCTCCTCATCTCTCCTGAATATGTCTCTGCTGATCATGGCGTCTTGTGGGGAATAAAATTACACAGAAGTTGGATACAGTTGCTCTACACTGAGTTGTGGGATGCTTGCCACCTGCAAACCTCCTGGTCTCTTTTATGGACAGCTTCTTCTCTGGAAAAAGAAAGTAAAGTTAATAATAACCTACATCAGAGAGCTGTCGTGAGGATAGGGCAATATGATAGTCAACTGTTGCATCAGTTTGAGTAAGAAATGCCCAACTAAATTGGATCAGCATAGTTCTGGGTGTGGCTGAGGGGATTTACAGAAGACAGAAGACCTACCCTGGTGTGAGTGGCATCAACCAGTAGGCTGGCAGCCTGAATGGAATAATAAGGGAAACAAAGAAGGGAGGATTGCTTCTGTTTCTTAGTAGGAGCGCCAGTCTTCACCTTTACCTTGGACAGTGTCTCCTGGCTTGGAGCATAGACTCTTCAGCCTCCATCACAGACCCATTGACCTCCTGACACAGGCTCACATGGGACACTACACTGAGCTTCCGGCCTTCATCTAGATCCTTCGGATCTCCAGCCCAGAGATAGCCCTTTTGTACTTTTCCACACCTGACTCTGTGGGTGAATAATGTAAACCAGTCTTGTAAATTCTTATATATTTGTAGGTCTTGCATTAAATCTGTTTTGCTCATAAGTGCTGACTGATACAGGTAATATCTGAAAGTAACTGGGAAAAACAGGTGCTTGACACATCTCATTCATGTTAAAAAGGTAAAGGAGGAAGGAGTGGCCAGAGGTCAATGTATGCTTTGGCTAGATCTCATCCTGACCTTGAGAACAGCTAGTCTTCTTCCACTGCTATTTTCTGAGAGTTAAGTAATAAGCTACCTCCACAAAGGCTAGCTAATCCTGGTAGATTTATCTGATTTAATCATGCCCCCAGGACCTAGTTAACTTGTACATTGGATCTCAAATCAGTTTGGAATGTTAGGCAGCAAAAATAATATGTCAAGTATTTCAAGATGATCCCTAACCCCCAGTCTTTATTGAGGCTGTACCTATGAAGATAACTTCTTCAATGAGTGTCTGCCTTGGGTGTCTCTTAAATTGGAGCAGTCTGAGAATCAGGGAAAATGCCACAGTGACCTTGGCTAGCCTCAACATGGATATGCAGTTCAGGCTTGTTGTTAGGTAAGTGCTGATAGTTAATTAATTTATTGCCATTTTAGAATGAGTCTAGGTACAATTCAATTTGCAAGCTTTCCTTTCAAAATCATTCTACCATTAAAGCTGCATAATCTTGGAAGGTTTTGAAGACACATAATTGATAAATTCTTTTTCTCTTCCTGCATTTTCTCTCATGTTTATTCATTGAAAGTGAACCAGTCCTGTAATTTACACAAAGTCTTGAGTTATTTGGCTTCTTGTATTTCCAAGGGAGATGAAAGATGATGCCATCCCAGAAGTCATTTGAAAGGGAGAGTTGAGGCCTGAATGCAAAGAATTTGATTCCCTTACTTTGGTTAGCAAGACTAGGCCTGAGATCTGGGGTACCAAGATGGTTACCTGGCACCCTGACAGACAAATTCTTGTTGACTGGGTGGTTAAGTTGTAAACAAAGCAGGCTTTTTTGGTAACATTCCCGGGCTTTCATCACCCCTTTCTGACTGACGCTCCCTTCCATTGTTCTGCCTCCATGTTATATTCCAGCCATTCCTGGAGCAATTCCCCAGGCTACAGAGAAGCAGCTCTTTTATTACTTGACAGCCTATTAGGGTCACTTTTAGGATCCAGCTACCTTGAGAGACTATCAGATCAATTATACCCAAATCTTAGGGAGCAGAATATAGGCATCAGCATTTCTAAAGCTCCTCAGATGGTTTCAAAGTGCAACCAGGATTGAAAAAGTCTCCAAGGGTGATCTGAGTCATAGGCTGCAGAATCTCTGGTAGACACTGAGTCTCAGGGCGGGATCTGGGACATTTTTTGCCCAAGCTCTCTAGGTGACTCTTCTGAGAACCATCCCTAAGCCTTTGCTTGTCCATTTGTTTCTCATGAGAGGGCAGTTCTTTCTCTCTAGCAGCCATCCCGACTGGTCTTTCTGTTCTTCAAAGATTTCAAGCTCCTTTCATCCTCAAGATCTTTGCGTATTATAGTCACTCTACTTGGTAGACACTTTTCTCTCTTTCTGCCACTAGGGATTTACAAACTCCCTAGAGATAATAATGAAGTTATAACTGTGAGGGATGGCACGAGGCAGAGACTGGCTGAGCCCACCAGGCTTGTGTGAAGGCAACACAGAGTGGAATTTATTGTGTCTGTGTGCAGGCAAACAGAGGGTGAAAAGTCATCTGTTTGGAGTGAAGAGAAGTAAGTTTTTTTTTTATAGGGTTTGAAAGAAGGCAAGGCACATTAGGCTGGAAGATGTTAGTAAATATCAGTAGTCGAAGTCCTTTGGATGTTTTGTGCCTCAGTGGGCGAAGTCCTTGAGGAATCTGATAGAGATCACTATGAAATGTTTCTGAGCAGGATTTAAATTTAATCAGTTGGCTTTCTATGTTTATTTGTGAGTCTGTCCCAGGCCTAAGTCCCTGGTCTGGAGATGCACAGTGGATTCATAGTAAGTGGACCTCTGTGAGTCACTGGTCCTGCTGTGGTCTGTAGTGTGAGGTCTGTAATGCTCTGATGCCTCAAAGGACAAGACAAGGATGCAGTTGAAGATACCTGGCTCAAACCCCAATTAACTAAACAGAGACTGTAGCTGCCGGCTCCACACTCCTGCAACAAATGTCAACCTAGAGATAAGATCATTCTCCTGATTGGTGTAATTTACTACTTGGGAAAGTCTTTGAACTGATTCCCAAGGTCTTGCTCAGTTTCCTGTGCTTTTCACTCTAACCCCTTTCCTTTGTTTGAAAACCAAATACAGGCCACCAAGAGAAATTCTTTGTCTCAGACCCCAGAGAATCTCAAATTCTGTTGGAGGGTTTTGATCTTTCTGGGGCTCTAAAATCATACCAGTTCTCTTTTTTTATTTAAACCTTCACTGTCCACTTATTTGGGAGGTTGCTGGCCTAATCAGTCTGCGATAGGCATCTGCTGTAAATGTTTGGGTGTTTTCAAACGTCTGGGTCTTTTGGAAGATTCCATGCTCCATCTTATCTTTTTTACAACATCCTGTGTTTGCTGAGGGCAACAGAATTGAGCTGGGAACAAAGCCTCTGCTGGCAAGCAGGTTGGGTACTGGCAGAGTCATGTCTGACTCATGCCTTATAATAACTCCTGGAAACCATTGCAAAGTACAAGTTTTAAGGGAGGACAAAATAACACTGGAGGTCACTGGGGCAGTTTGGATTACTAAGTTACCTAGCTGCATGAAAGTCATAGAGTTGTTTCAGAGCAGGTATGAGAAAAGCTGGCAGGCTTGATGCGGCTGGTGGAGGATTGGAGAGAAAAAGAATTGACTCGGTCAGAATCATTGAAGAGACAGCTCGAAGCAGCCACTAGGAGAATGTTGTGCCAAGAGACAACTTTATTGTAGCTGGCAGGACCAGATGATGCAACTCTTTGGATGTGTGACAAAAAGTGGGTGCCACAAAGAAGAGTGGACCAAGGTGGGAGGGAACATCAGAGGGCAGAGCTGGGTGGTAGGGAACATATCTAATAGATAGCAAAGATCCTCCAGCTATCTCAAATGAGTGCTCTTGGTGAGAAATGTTAGTGGAAAGTCATTCCAACCTCCCAAGTTCAATGTAAATGGAAAAGTGCAACTGGAAGCTGGCTAATTCAGTCTGTTATCCACTGTAGATCTTCCAGTGAGCCCTCTGTTCTTCCAAGATAGTGTTTCTCAGACTTTAATGTACATAAAGTGTCTCAGTCCCCTTTCTGCTGCTATAATTGAATACCACTGCCCATGTAACTATAGAGAAAAGAAACCTTTTTCTTATAGTTCCAGAGCCTGTGAATTCCAGTGTCAAGGGGCTGCACCTGGTGAGTGTTTCCTTGCTATTGGGGCCTCTGTGGATTGTTGAGATGGTGCCGGTTGTTCCATGGTGAGACAGAGCAAGTGTGTCAGAGAGTTTGCTTTTATAACAAAATCACTCCCATGATAAATTATTAATCCATTTGTGAGGGCAGAGTTTTCATGATCAAAACACCTCTCAAAGGTCTCAGCTCCATGAACTCAATTCGTTCCCAACAGCTGGTTGTAACTGAAGTTGTCAATTGCAGGCTCAGGCTCCTCTCCACAGTCTTCAAAGTCTCTCTCCTGTCTACAGGCAGATTTCAGTGTCCTTAGAGAGACACTGGCATAGGATTTCTCAGTTAACCCCATACAGGAAAGGGTGTGGTGATGTTCCTTCCAGAACTCTTTAAAGGTTAAATCTGTATTGAGACCTCCTGAAAGCACAAGCAGCTGGCATTTGGTTCATAATTCAAGACTTTGGTTATAAATTAAAACTAAAATGCTGGTTGTAACTCTAGTTGTTGGTATATCAGGTTGGTCATAACTGGAGGGCCCACTGGAGTTTTAATATATGACCTTGGGATTAAGTTTCCAACACATGAATCCTGGATGACTAATATTCAAACCATGGCACAAAATCAGCTGAGAGCATATAAAAATGCAGAATGTGATTCAGTAGGCCTAGGGTCGGGGCTGAGATTCTGCATTTCTAACTAGCTTCCAGCTGCCTCTGGCCTGATCCCTGTGCTTAGACCAAGAAGGGATGAATATTTGACACTTTTAAAAGTGAACCCATGTTGTCACTCACTGATCCAGAAATGCCTACCGAATCATAAAATTTTGTGTTAGATTCCATATAGTTTGGAATTAAATATTGCTTGCATTTTAATTCTCTGAAGATCTCTACTCTAAAAATGATGTACAATAACTATTAAACAAAATACTTATTTAAATGTAACTCCTCAATTTTGATGCATCAGTTTGTTGTAAGACAGGGTTCAAGGAAGTCCTCCACAAGGGATATCGGGACCTCAGCTTGAGTAGGTTCCTGACTTATCATAGAAAAGAATTGCAGGACTCTTCAGTGAGAGAGATAAGCAGGCTTATTAGGCCAAATAGCAGAAGTGTGTAATGGGTGGGTGTGATGTAGCAAGCCTCTAATGTCAGCACTAGGAGGCTGAGGCAAGAGAATCACAAAATTTGAGCCTAGCCTGGGAAAATTAGTGACTTAGAGACCCTGGCTCAAAATAAAAAGTAAGTAAAGGGTTGGGGTTTTAGTTCATTGAATGGGTCCTGAATTTAATCCCCACTACAAGAAAGAGAAGGAAGAGAAGGAAGAGGGGGAGGAGGAAAGAAAAAGAAGAAGAGGGAGAAAAAAAAGCAAGGGCTCAGAAAGGAGTTCAAGCACTTGAGGGGGAGATACAGTATGATCTGGCGTTGGAATATGTACCAGTCAGTGTTTACTAGAGAAACAGACATAATACAAGATATACAAATATATAAGAATTTACATATTGGCTTATAATGGCCACCCACAGAGTATGGAGGAGTGCAAGAGGTCAGTCTGTGCACTGGGGAACCGAAGGATTCAGCCTAGAGCTTCGTGTAGTGTCCCATGCGAATCTGTGTCAGGAAGCTGTGTCTCTGCTGGGAGCTGAAGGTTCGATGCAGGAGACTGAAGGGTCTATTCTGAAAGCCAGGAGTTGACATCCAAGATGAAGGTGAAGATTAGAGCCCCTCCAAAGAAAACAGAAGCAATCCTTCTTTTTTCACTCCACTTTTATACCCTTCTGATGACAATTGCCCCTAGGATGGGTCTTCCGCACCCAAAACTATGATGAACCAATTTAGTTGGGCATTACTTACTCCAGTGGACACAATCAGTCAACCATTGCAGGATATTTATGTGGTCTTGGGATACCCTCAAAGTGGATGATCCAGGATGCTTATTTCTCTGAGTTATTTATCATTTATCTGGTGTGTTTCCTTAAGGTCGGGCTGTGATGTTAAAACACAAACCATTAGTGCATGTTTGAGCTTCGGAGATAGGGTATCAAATTAATAGTAGCGTTTCTTTGAGAGTGGAAGTCCATGGAATTGATGGACTTATAGTATCAGTATAGATCAAATTTATGGACTCATTGTATCTTTAAGACTCCTAGGAATTTATCTGGAAGAAAAAGGCATTGTAAGTTAGTGTAATATTGACTGTATCTTGAAGATGCAGTTTTCCGAAAATTACAATTCCCTTGTCTCCTTTCCACCTATTTTTATTTCTTCTATCTTACCTCAAGATAACATAAAAATTACCTCCATTTTTCCTTGAGGTGTTAATAGTGAGATAGGGGGTATCAACTAGATTATCTGTTTTTGTGCCTGACATAAGATGGGTTATTAAATTAATGTAGCCTTCAGACATGAGAAAATATTCACACAGTTTTCTTTGTGTCATTCATTTACAGACTCACTTGGAAAATTCTGTCTTTCAGAAACGGGGAGAAAGAACACTGAGTAAAAGAGCCATTGTTAGCAGCTAAGGGTTTAGTCACAGGAATTTTATTAGGAAACTATCAAGGGGATTGGATTTTACAAGAGGATCAGTCAACACTGCTCATGGTTATTCTGAACATGAACTGTGATTTCTGGATCGTGAGACTGGCAGGGCCATGCTGGACTTTTAAAATGATGTCAGGTTCATCAAGAGAGTACTGCTGGCCCTTATGCCAAGACTTTTGGTTCACTAGGGTGGACAAACAAAAAAGGCCAATGACAACAGGTACAGTAATCATAAGGAAGGTGGGTCCAGGAACTATCCCAGGGACACTGAGGCACATGTACGTGTCCCTCATGCATTAAGCATCAGTTTGAGATGAGCTTGTCTAAAGTGGATTCAAAATTTAGATAGTATTTACAAAAGAGATGGTAAATATGCGCTTAGAGCCTGAGCACAGACTCTAAGTGTCTGTGTGTGGGTGAATCGCCACATGTCTAAGTGGTAAACTACTAGGTTGGTTGAGATTTTTCAAGATCATTCAGTCCAATGCGTTGCATCACACAGGCTCAAATGTTGCGATTTCCAGGCAGACAGCGATCCATTTTATTATAAAACTTTCCAAGAAAATCTGTTTCACAACTTTCCTCA
Organism: Dasyprocta punctata; assembly: GCA_004363535.1. NCBI lineage: Eukaryota > Metazoa > Chordata > Mammalia > Rodentia > Dasyproctidae > Dasyprocta > Dasyprocta punctata. The sequence continues at coordinate 7,773 of RJWM01003028.1, read as the reverse complement.
CAATTACTTTGGTCTGTTAGGCATCACCCACAGTCAGGAGACATTTATTTATGACAAATCAATTTCTAAACAGATACTGAGCTCTTATTAAAAATTTAGAAGTGTGCTCGTCTCTGTGGGGATATTAGCATCTATCAGTCATGGTTCCTGTCCGCTTTTCATTCATCACCTTGAGCTCTTCCACAAATTTTTGTTGATCCTTTCTTCAGAACTGACTTTTCCTCTGAGCTCACATAATAGCGTACTTCATTTACAAATCCGTTATAGCACTAGTCACGTTCTGCTTTTTATTATGGGTGTGTGTGCATTCATGCACATTACCTCTTCTTGTAATAACATGCTTCTTTAGATATAAGATGGAGACATTGGGATCAGTTTAAGCATCTTTCCAAGCTTAGGCTTCTTTGAAAAATACTTTGGGGAAACTTAAGAGAATGCATTTTTTATTATCCAATATTCAATACCTTTACTCAGGCAGGCATTTGATAAATCCCTGTGCAATAAAAAAAATGTGCTCAAGAAGTGACTATACTATTACTCACAAGGCCTTACCTTGCTGTGATAAAAAGGTTGAAACAATCTAAATGGTTAAATACTGTCTGGTGCTCTTAGAATGATATGCACTTGTTGAAAAGATTTACGGAGAACTACATGGACTGCTATGGAAAAATCTTCAAGATAAGAGTGGTAAGTGAAAGAAGTGAGATGCAGAATGATGTATATATTAATATTTGTATTTTAAATGGTTGAGTGACATGTGATATGTATATAGAATACTCCTATGAAAATACAAAAAAAGTTGGTAAGAGCAGTTGATGACCAGGGCAGGGAACAGGGAGGAGGGGTTGGGACAGAGGCAGGTCAGTTGATGAACTAGCTCTTCTGGAATCAAAAGCCATATATAGAGAGCTTGATAATTTCTGTGGTATAAATTTCCCACCATGTCAATTTCAAAAATGGTTTAACAATGGTGAGCTGATATGAGCTAGTTTCAAAGCACAACACCAGGCACAGAGATGAGGGGTGATCAAATTTCTATTGTAGATCCTTTAGTGCAATTTAAATTTCTTGCGATGTATTTGATCATTTAAAATGTAACAATAAAATTTTAAAGTTAAAAAATTATCATACTTAGGCTCCTATATTTCTTTAGTCTATTATGCTGTCCTGTACTTGTTCAGTCTTTTTATTTGAAACTGATCAGTGTAGTCTGGTACCAAACAATACTTAATATTTGTAGCCCCTTCACATGTAGGGAAAGGCTGTTCTATCCTTAGTATCAAAGCTGCAAGAATGTTCGGACTAGGAAAGATCACCCAGTGAGCCAGTGGTGAGGTTGGGGCATACAGCTTGGGTGCAAAAACTCAGTATCCTAGCTTCTGTGCAGGTGTGGCTCTTACTCAGGTCAAGGTGCCTAGTTAGTCGCACGCCCCGCTCCTCTGTCTCAGCAGCTCTGGCCAGAGGGAACCGGCTGCAGCAGAATCCTACCACATTCTTCCTTAAGCATACCCTCTCCTAGCCAAGAGGGAAAGGAGTCACCAGGCACCACCCATCCAAATGATATCTTCCCAGTTCACTGTACAAGTCATTTTGCACCAATTCTCAAGTCTGGTCTTTATGACTCAAGTCCAGGTGTTTCTGAGAATTCATGGCTCAACTTTCTTCACTTAACCAGTTGCCACTTATACTTCAGATTTCAGCTAAACTGTTCCTCCCATTAGTGTCCTGCCATAAATTCACGTCTCACCTTGCCCCTTTTTACCACTTGTAACACCTTTCATTTTCACCGTGCAACACCTGTCTTTCCTGATCAACTGCATATGACGCCGCTCTTATTTACGGCATATTCCTAAAACCATGCACATTGTCTTGCTTGTGTTAGGCACTCAGTGTATGTCACCTAAATGAATAAATTAATGAGTTACAGTACACTGTTATTAAATATTCATAAGGAAACATCCAGAGATACTTAATCTTGGGTACTTTTTATTTGGAAGGATTTTGAGCATTATTTTAATCTTCATTTTCCATTAAGGCAATAACATTCTTCTTTCCTGAAGGCAGATGGGAGAAAATCATCCAGGGCTATATGAAGTTCTGAGTAAAGTCAAAGCCAACCACTTCGCATTCAGATGCACAAATACTGGTTATGAGCTGAAAGGAGCCATATATTAGCTTCCTGAGCCCACTGCCAAGAAATGGATCCATGGCAATGCATTGCAATTGCTTTGAAAAATGGCTAAGTTCCATTAAATAGGATCCCTAAAAAAGACACCTCATTAATGAGCCCATTTACCATGACAGAGGGAGTCTAGTGTTGGTTCACAATGCTCTGTTGCTTTTTTAGCCTTTGGTAGTTCTAGTTTTGCCTGAAATTCTTTAAGTTTCACGGTAATTATCTCTTTCTAAAGCAACAAAAGCAGTTCTTATCCAGCACATATTCATTCTACCCTTGACTTCTGGCTAGGGGTATGTGGCGAGGGTTGGCAGGAGTGCTATTTATTGGCACGTATTACCCCCTGGAGTGGAGGGGTGATGAAAAGCTTTTGCAGTACCAAAAAAGGTAAAATTTGATCATATGATCTGGCAGCAATCGCTTATTGATATTGAAGAGCAAATGAAAGCTGAGCAGGACTGCTTCCAAATGTCACCAGATATTTAGCCATATCACAATAACTACATCTAACAAGCAGGGCTAAATACTAAGTACAGTACACGGAGAGGCAGCACCATAAAGGACAGGTGCTTAGGTATAGCTCTACACTGCCCCTTAGTGGCTTTCTTCTCTATCACACCTTGCAATCTTCTGCCAGCGTTCACATTCTACCTGAGGGTATTCAAGGTGCTAGATTTGGTCTGAGTCTAAATTGTAGATTTAAAAACAAACGGCTTCTTAGCAAATGAAAAAGTGAAAACTGATGACATTTGGTACCTTGATTCTGAGGAAAGGCCCTGGTGGTGAGGTTTACTTCTACAGGCTATCAGAGACTCCTGGCTCCTCTACAGCCTGACTGGTTTGTCAGGATGCACCAAGTGGCCAACAAAGACAAGAGGGAGAGGTGGACCACAGAGCAGGCACTGAGAGGGAGTGGGGCAAAGTCACGGGGAGATGAGGCAGGAGGAAGGGGCGGAAAGAGGCTTGTGAAAGATTAATTATTGGCCTCAATGAACAGGTTTGTGGTCTCCTCTTCCTGGTCCTTATGTTGAATGAAGAAAAAGATAGCCAAATAAAACCAGTTTGAAAGATTAGGTCAAAAATTAACCCTGCAGTTTCAATACTAACTGCAAAAGTAGAAAGGGTGCCTGGAAAATAACTTCCTTTTATTTAGGTTTCCAAAGAAGAAAAATTAAGAATAAAAAAATATTTATAGGAGGTGATTTTTTTGCAAAAAAAATAATAATAATAAGCATTTTTCTGTTAAGTGCAGGAGAGGTTACTTGGCTGGGTAAATATGAACTTTTTGGAGTGTTGTATAATGTCACCAAGTTGGAAGCTTTGGAATGGCCTGAATGGTCCTCATGCATCCTGGGAGCGTCCCATGTGGGGCCCTCAGGATTGAGGGTGTTGATGTCTACCCTGCCTCATTGGGCCTTATACCCTCTTCATCCCTTTCCCCATAAGGCATGCAAACACTGTCATGACCATTTTGGGGTTCACTTCAACCAGGTCTTCTGGAAGGGCATACACTCTTGCTCCAATTTTTCTGGCCATCGAGATGGCATACCTGAAAGAGAAAACAGAAGTCAAGAAGAGCCTGAACAGTAGTTATGAAGCGGGCCTCCCAGGACAATGGTTACAGTTGTCTTACAGTCAGAACAGAACTCAAGCACGGAGTATCTGGTGACAGCCACCAGCAGGCTCCCAAGTTCACAGACACATCTTGGCTCCACAAGGCTTCCAACACAGCACTAGTGTTACCATTTAACCACATCATAATGACCAGTGGTAGTATTTCCCCAGCCTCTGCCACTTTTGACACCCACACCATGAGTATGTTTGTTTTGTTTTGTTGCTTTGAGACAGGGTCTTGCTATATAGTTCAATCTGTACTTGAACTCACTAGGTAGCCCAGGCTAGCCTCAAACTCATGGCAATCCTCCTGCCTCAGCCTCCCAAGTGCTAGAATTACACAACCACACCTGGCTAACAGCATTCTCTTGAGTTACAAAACATGGCAGAAAAAAAAATCTGAGAACTGTACAAGAATTTATGCTAGAAAAAGTCTGCAGACTGTATTTCAACTACAGAATCATTTTTATAAAAAAGAAAAAAACACAGCTATACTACCTTGAGCCTACATAACATTTCTTTTATTCTTAGCTTCATTCCAACTTGTGTCCATATATACATGTTTTTAATTTGTAGTACTACAATATTAGAATAGCCACAGTTCTGCATTCCATATTTTTCATATAAAATTATCATAGCTACATTAGAATACTTCTGTCTTACTTTCAATTGCATAAAGACAATTTTTATCAGTCATAATCCATTTTAAAATAAATCCAAACTATTACCTGGCAGTTGTTTTATTCACTTTGCTTATCTCTTGCAATCTGTTACTGTGGCTACTCTGGAGAGTTTCCACCTACCTAAAGCCCTGTTCCTCTCTCCTGCTCTAATGAAAAACTTTCGTCTTACTTTATCAATGGAATTAAATAAAGAGCATCAGGCAGGAATAGTCCTATTCTTGCCCCTTGTCCACTGCTCAGTAACTTCCTCTATGTTGTTTATTAGTGGAATAATGTTACTAAACATTCATTATAAAATGTAGAGGAAAACCGTATAAAACTCCATAATAAACTTCAAGATAAAATCACCCGCATTCAAGATTTTGCATCTTGCTCTTATAGGAGAGTCCACAGGAGCCTGGACTTGAAATTAGTCTTTGGATCTCAACTGCACAGCTTATGACCTTGGCAACTGCCTGAAACCTAATCACACCCCTTTGACAAGCAGGACTTAAGGCTTTTTAGTTTTTAAACATTTTTCTGAGTTTTTACACAGATTCTTTGTCTAGAATATTCTTTCTATATCCTCCATCTGTCAACCTCCCTCTCACTCGTCCTTTCAGTCTATCTTTAGTTTAGATGTTATTTGCTCTAGAGCTTCAGTTTCTTTTGGTTCCCTCCATGGCATCCTATATTCCCCTCTGCCCTCCTCACCATCCCTTACACTATTGTAATCCCAATTTAATTATTATTGTCTCTTCATTGGATTGTGCTAAATATCAACACATTTTCCAAAATCAGCAACAGAAAGAAGGATACTACTGGGATTGTAATGCAGGGATGCTGGGCACCAGACACTTGTAAATTCTAGATCTTTGTATGGATTTGGTTGTGTCCCTTCCCCAAAAAAGTTATGTTGAATTCCTAAACTCAAGTACCTCCAGTTGTGACTTTATTTGGAAATAGGGAAACTGCAGATGTAACTAGTTAAAATGAACTCATGCTGGAGTAGGGTCAGACCCTACTCATAAGAGGAGAGACACAGAAAGGGGAGAGAGGCATGTGAAGTCAGAGGCATGTGGTGGAGATAGAGGCAGAGACCAGAATGATGCATCTACAAGCCAGTGAATGCCAAGGATCTCTGGTCACACGGCATCTAGGAGAGGCAAGGGACATGTCCTCCCTCATAGCCCCCATGAGGAAGCAGCACTGCTGACACCTTCAGTTCCAGACTTCTAGCTTTCACAGCAGCGAAAGAAATAACTTCTGCTGTTTTAACCATTCAATTGATGTGGTACTTTGTTAAAACAGCCCTGGGAAACTGAATGACTGCTCTGAGGCAGGTGTCTCTGTAGGGCAGAGGCTGGTAAACTTCTATAAAAAACCAGACCATAAATACTTTTGCAGGCTTTATTGCAACTACTTAATTCAGAGAAGCAGTCAGTTATAGATAACATGTAAACAAATAGATTATGTTCCAATTAAACTTTATTTATAAATGCAGGCTATGGGCTAGATCTGGCTCAGAGCCTACAGTCTGCTGACCCTCATTCTCGAGGAATCATTTGGCGAGTGACCTAAAGTGGTAAAGTGTGTGACAGCTGTTCCTTAGCTGGTGGCGATTCTGGTATTGAATTTAACCCCTGCCTCTTTTTATCCACAGATATTAATGAATGTTGTGCTTGTATTTGGACCTGACTATGCATAAACTTCATTTTGGAAATCTCCTGTAGATTAGGATTAGGAAATTGGTTTTATGAACCTATAGGCTTGTTTATGAATTACAAGGATATTCTTGGATTTTTGTTTTACTCTCATTCTAACAACAACAACAACAAAAAAAAAACTTCAAACTGCTCTTGTGCCGTGTGTAAAGTGATGCTGATGAGAATTAAAACATGAATAGTGACAAGAAAGCACCCAACCCCACGAGCACTAGACTTCACAACACCCAGTGGCCAGCTGGGTCTTCCCACTTGGTCTCAGGTTTATTTACTTACTTTGCATTGTTGAGTTTCTCTTCATCATCCAGGTTTTCTGTCTTCAGAAGGTCATAGTTAATGGAGCCTGGCTGGATGGCATCGATGAGATCCAGGACAGGAAGACTTGTACTAATCCTCGGGTCCTATGGAGAAAGGAAGGGAGGGCTTTTGTCAATTCATCCCAGGGTTTTTCTATGCAGTTCAAGGGAAGAGAGCGGTTCTTTCTTTTTGAAGCTGAAATGTATACAGCCCCGTCTGCAGCATACAACATTCCAAATGGCATTTCAAACTCACTGTAGTTTCTGCAGGGCTATCAGTAACTTCAGAGAAAACAGTCTCTCCCAACAGCAGGAGGCACTCTCAAATGATGAACGGGAGGAAGTTAGCACAACGAGAGAAAAACACAAAGGCTGAAGCATGTCTTTTCCCTAATGTTTATACAATAGTAGAGTAAATGAAGGAATTATTTAGAAAGGAAACCATTAAGCTAGGCATGGTGATACATTCCCGTAAACCCAGAGCTCTGGGAGTCTGAGGCAGGAGGATCGAAAGTTTGAATTCCATGTGGGCAAGTTAGTGAGACCCTGTCCTAAAAAGGGGGTTGGCAGTTGGGGATATAGCTCTGTACAAAAGCCCTGTGTTCTATCTCCAGTACTGCAATAAAATAAAATAAAAACAACAGCAATGACAACAACAAAACCACACACACATGAAATCACATCAGGAAAAGAGACTAATGTTATCAGAAAAACCTGCTTCACATGGGGAGCAGCGTGAGTGGCAGGGACAGTGATGAGAGTGCGGGGAGACAGGAGAACCAATAGATGCTCTTTCCCAGGAGACTTCAGGGAAACAAAACAGCCATTGCCAGGGAAACAGCAATGGCAATGATGTGATTAAAAACACCAACAGGAAATACTATTTGCTGGTGCCTCACAGTTTGCCCAGTGCTTTCACAGGTTATCTCGCTTGACTGTCACCGCGAGACTTCTATATAAGCATCTGTCTAACCTTTTGGGGGGGTTGAGGGTGGAGCTCTAACTCGTTTTTTCAAGTTTATTTTTTCACTGACACAAAATTTTATGTATGGGTGCTGGGGATTGACTCAGGGCCTCTCACACATGCTAAGTGCATGTTCTATCACCTTCAGTCTCCACATTTAATGTTAATTTACAGATGAGTAGAAGGAGTGTTTGAGATTGAGTGACTTGCTGGGAAGTGGTAGAGCTGGGACTTGAACTTCAAATTCTGGCTTAAAATTCTGGTTTCTTTCGCATTTGTTGCTCATGCTTAGACTGCAAATGCACCTTGGATATGAATCACAAACCTCTGCACCATA